>JAVJIF010000297.1:0-160148 GCA_038442645.1 Agave tequilana | reverse complement strand
GTGTGCCTCGGCGGATTGTCCATGACAATGGACCCCAGTTCATCAGCCAGGCTTTTCAGAGATTCTGCGCCAAGTTCAGAATCCAGAGTGTGTCATCAACGGCATACTATCCGCCCGCTAACGGCCTCGCAGAAGCTTTCAATAAGACTATTGGCAAGCTTCTCAAGAAATTCGTCTCGAAAAGTCAACGAGACTGGGACGATAAGTTGGGCGAATGCTTATGGGCCTATCGCACGACTGTGCGAACCCCAACTAAAACCACGCCATTTTCCTTGGTGTACGGATGCGAAGCCGTCCTTCACTGGAAATCCAAATTCCATCTCTTCGCGTCGCCTTGACAGCGGAAATGACAACAGAGGAGAAGCATCGACAGCGACTCCAAGAATTGGAAGCCTTAGACGACAAGCGTCTGCAGGCCCAACAACAAATCGAGCTTTACCAAGCTCGTATCACCAGAGCCTTCAACAAGAAAGTCAAATCCCGAACTTTCAAGAAAGGCGACCTCGTCTTAGCCGTCCGAAGACCCATGGTCATGACGCACAAGACGAAAGGAAAATTCCAACCCAAATGGGAAGGACCGTTTGTAGTAGAGTCAGTCTACTCAAATGGATCGTATCGCCTCATAACCTCAAATGGCGATACACTCATGATGCCAATCAATGGCAAATTCCTGAAGAAATACTATCCCTAGATGGCATTCTTCCACCGATCAAGTTAAAAATACACCTCTGATCGGAAACATCCAACGCCTCCGACGGCTAAAGATAGAGGAAAATGTTGGCTTTTAAGTCCAACATAAGTCTTCGACAACTCATCATGCTGAGGGGAATAGCATGGCTAGCCCAACTCAAACGGTAGTTGGTAAAGGCATGACAAACCCGTTGACAGCTGAGGATTTGCTAAAAATCCTAAGGGACACGTTCCCTTTTGATCCGACGCCTCCGACGGCTAAGGATAGAGGAAAATGTTGGCTTTTAAGTCCAACATAAGTCTTCGACAACTCATCATGCTGAGGGGAATAGCATGGCTAGCCCAACTCAAACGGTAGTTGGTAAAGGCATCTCAAATCCGTTGATAGCTGAGGGTTTGCTAAAAATCCTAAGTGGACTGATTCCACTCTTCCCTCCAAAAATCCCTTACCAATTCTCATCCATAGAATGGTAGGACCACAAAATGCAATCATTACTATGTTAACACTATACCTCTGGTAATGAATACTCTTTGTCAAGTATAAACCTTGCTTGTTAACTCTGCATAGAGTAACAAACTCTCAAATTTGCCAAGTCAACACTATACCTCTGGCACTTCAAATTCCACTTGTCAATTCTCATCAATAGAATGACAGGTCCTCAAATTGCTCCTATCGCAAGCAAATTCTTGTCAAGTTAATATCACACCTCTGACAAAAACTACTGTTTAAAGTTAACATTACACCTCTAAGCAGTACATCGAGTGCCTGTCAAGTTAATATCACACCTCTGATAGTCACCTTTCTTCAGACTTCTGTATCGAAGCTGAAATGGACGATGCCAAGTTAACACTACACTTCTAGCATCCGAGTCATCGCTAAGTTCAACAATACACCTATGGCCATGACCTTTCCTCGACTTCTTCGTCTAAGTCGAGATGACCAATGCTAAGTTCAACATCACACCTCTAGCATTACCTCACTGTTAAGTTAAACATTACACCTATGACAGTGACATTCTGAGTTAAGTTAATATCACACCTCTAACTCACATCCTTGTCAAGTTAACATTACACTTCTGACAAGACTACTTCTAAACCGTTAAGTTAATATCACACCTCTAACGGTAAAAATCTTACTAGATTCCCCTCGAGTCTAGTTTCATTTGATATTCTCCCCAACCGAGTATCAAATTTATTTTGGAGGCAGTGTGGTTAACATTACACCAATAAACAATGCTTCCATCAAAATCCCCAGCTGATCTTAAATCAAGTTAATCCCAAATCCTTGATAAAAGTTCACCTTCTCTGGGGGTACACACTCTACTTGTCACTTTCTTTTATAAAGTGGCGGGTCCACCAAAATCATTCTTTTGCTTCTAAAACAAAACATTCAAGACAACAGAAAGAGGCAAAAAGAAAAGTGTCACTTTTATTCATATCCAAACACATGAAAGTGATACAAAACGCTCTCTTATACAATAAGATTGAGTGTTACAATTAAGGAGTACAAAGAAGTCCCTCTCTCTCTCTGAGGCCGTACTCACTCCTTGAAGCCGCATCTGATCCTAAGTGCATGATGTCTGAAGAAGTGGCGACTGTTGGAACCGGTTGCACTTTGATGCATGACGCCAACTTCGAAAGCGCCCTAGCTGACCAAGCCAAGAGCAATGGTGTTCTTGAGGTCCGGTGGCAACAGAAGGTCCTGCAACCCTTCGTTCAGGCGCGTCTCTTTCCCTAGTAGACCATCCAACAAACATGGAGTCACTCTTGGGGTGAGAGAGGAAGTTTCGGAGTCATCACAAAGGATGCTACCCTCCACTAGGTCCAGCGGCAGCAGAGAGTCCTGCATTCATCACCATCCCTTTCCCCAGCAGGCCATCCAACGGAATGTCCTTGATGTCACTTCTGGGGTAGGAGAGGAAGAGGATCTCATCCGCCACCGTAACCGCCGGACCACCCTCGCCGATACTCAGCCTATCCGTCTCTTGCACCAGATCTGAAGAGACCTTGGCGAGGGTTGGGTCCTCGTCAGAGATGTAATATACTCTCTTATAGGTGACGAGGACCATAATATATTCTCTCATAGGTGAACGTTGAACGAGTTCGCCGACCGAAGTATTCTTCCAAGGGCCCAGCAAACCTGCAAGGAACAAAAAGAGAGAATAAGAACAATCTGCAACTTAGTGTAAACAGAGAAAAACTAAGTCAGCAGAGGCGAACGCGGGAATGATCCACGCAGTCAGCCAAACGCGGGAATGATCCATGCAGTCTGCCAAGACGCAGGAATGACACGCGCAGCAAGCCAAACTGTTGCGTCAGCAGAGACAAACGCGAATCAAAACGCGGTCCCATTCTGCGCCTAGGTCAAAGAGCACAAACGCCGAAAAGGCACAGACGCCGAAAATTGCCATCTTCATGAACAGGAGTTGCAAGGTGCGGGTCTGAAACCTTTTTTGGAATTCGTCCAAGGCATTGGCCATGAAACGCGCTAAGGCATAAGCCATAAAACGCGCCAACGCCAAGTGCCAAAGATTCCTGCACGCGCGTCCGGAGAAGTTCAGGTCTATGGTACAAATTCCAGAAGGAGTGCACCACTGCAGACTTCATGAGGGGGTCCAGATGACATGAAGCCAAGGTACAGGCCATGGTAAATCTAAAATGTCATGGTGAAACGAACGGCATACCCGTGGAGACCTCTATCAAGAGTTGTACTCTCTGCACCAGGACGCAAACGCGGTCACAAGGCAAAGAGTTGTTTTCTCTTAAAGAGACCAAACAGGAGCTTAAAAGCCCTGGGTCATCTTCAGAGCCTTCCTCATCCATGGAGACAATTCGCTGAGGAAGATGAAGGTTCTCAAAGCGCTCTCTCTTTCAAAAAACAAAATAGTCCAAAGGCAGGATTGAAGGGAGAAGGGGCGCCCTATTTATAGGCAACTCCTGATAATAGCGATTAATGGCCCCGTAATCTGAACCGCCGGCATTAATAACTGCACAACTGCCAAGATCCAATAAGGGCCGGACGCGTGTAACGCTGCTTCGAGAACCGCCGCTGGCGCTGATCTCCAACCGCCCGCACTGGTTTCTCGTTTAAGAGAATCAATACTCAAGCCCAATCAGCAGCCGACGCGTGGACAACTGCTTCGGGAAACAAAGCGGAAAATCCGCATCTGATATTTAAAGATCACACCAAATCCCTATGACAGGCTGTATGTAACGCCTGGGAGTTTACACCCAGACGCGGATTGAAGAACTATCCACACATCCGCGTCCCAGAAAGATGCCCGCGCGAGTCAAAGTCGCGTCCCCTCAGAGAGCACTTAATCCATTTTTGAATTGAGGGAAAGGCACAAGGCTGCGTCTCCCGCGTCTGCCTGATCCGCTTCCTTCTTCGCAGAAGCAGATCCGCGTTATTCAGAGCCGCGTCTCCCTGAATGAATGCCGCGTCTCATGAAACAATGATGGCCGCGTCTCCCTATGGATTGATGCTGCGACTGGCTGCGTCTCCCGCGTCTGCCTGATCCGCTTCCTTCTTCGCAGAAGCAGATTCGCGTTATTCAGAGCCGCGTCTCCCTGAATGAATGCCGCGTCTCATGAAACAATGATGGCCGCGTCTCCCTATGGATTGATGCTGCGTCTTGTCAAAAGGACTTGGTCCTGCCTAAGTTCTCATGAACTAAGAACCGCGTCTCACCCTGTGATTGACACTGCGTTCGGAGGCCGCATTTTCACTCTATGCTGCGTCTATGCTGCGTCTCATCAAGAAGACTTAGAGCCGACGCCGCGTCTCATTGAAAAAACTTAGTCTTACCTAAGTCTAGCATTCACAGCCAGGTGGATTCATCCACAGCAACGCAAAGAAGAAGGGGATAAAAATTTTTATTTCAAAAATGATAAAAGTAGATACAAACACTCTTGGTGAGCAGAGTGTCCTCTTCTTTACAAAAAAAAAAAAAAAAAGAGGGGGGAAAAAGAAAAGAAGGCTAAACGTCCTGGCTCGCCAAGGAACGGATTTGTTCCCTGAGATGATGCATCTTGATCTGACGCGCCTTCTCAGCCTCCACCATGGCTTGGACCCGCAGCTCCTCTTCAGATAGGAAAGGTTTTGCAGCCAGCTGCGCTCGCAGAGATTCCACCCTGGAAGAGTGTAGAGACAGACTCTCTTCAGCTCGCGCCTTAGCAGCTTGTTGCTCTTCAAGCTCCTCTTTGATGGTAACGAGCTTCTTCTCATTGAACGCAAGCACAGCTTCCGCCTTGGCAATGGTGTCCCGAGCCTTGGCAATGGTGTCACGAGCACTGATGATGACTTGCTCAGTGCTCTGCATGGTAAGCTCGGATTCCCTTGAATTGGCAGTTAGTCTTTGACATTCAGCCTGGGAATATTCAAGGCTGCGGGCCTCTGCAGCAATTTGTGCCTCCGCCTCCTGTCGCTCTTGTTCTTGAGTAGCTAGGAGCCTTGTCAGGGTGGCCTGGGCCTCACTAAAAGAGCCAGTATCTTCCAAGGACTCCAGCTCCTGCAGGTAGCCTCCCAGTTGCTCTACCACCTGCAGACACGCCTTGGCAAGTGAAGGGCCTCCGGTTAATTCAACGTTCACGGCCAGATTTTTAAGAAGCGTCTGGGCAAATTGGAACGAGCTGTTTCCACGTAAGATGAGATCAATACATGATCCCATCGAAGCGAAGAATTGCTGCACCATCTGACGTGCCAGTTCCCCCATGCCTTCACCACCTAGGAAGCTTCCCGACCCCTTTTCTGTCACAGGACAGGGGATATAAGGCGGATCTTCTCGCACAAGAGTCGTGCTGGCCGTCGAGACGGCAAGAGCTAGACCGGCCGCTGACACTTCCGGAGGTACTACCTCTGCAGGAGCCTCCACGATCAATGAGGGAGTGGTAAGCACGACCTCCTCAGAAACCTCCACCGAGACCTGAGCTGTATGGCCTTCTGGAAGGGTGCCAACCATCGGACCCTCCACCTGAACCCCCTCGGTCCTCTCTGCAAGTTATCGCGATGTTAGCCACAATGGTAGAAAAGCGAAACATTTAAAGCATCAGAGCTGCCTTACCAGGTTGAAGGTCCAGAGACGTCAAATCCTGCGGAATGGAAGTCTCCCCCGCTTCAGCAGTAACCTCCTCGCCCGGCAGAGTGAGAGCCTCCTCAGCCTCAGTGGTTCCTTCCTCTTCTGGCAGAGTGGAAGGCTCCCCGATCTCAACAGCTGCCCCCTTTGAGGGTATCTCAGCAGCCGAGACCTCAATCCTCTCAGGCTGGGTCAACTCTTTCACCATCTCCTCAACACGCGAAGAGGTTGTAGCGTCGGCGTCTCCGGCTGGCCCTGCAGCGTGAAAGAAGAATGATAAAACATCCTCTTCAATATGCAAAGAGAAAATTAGACAGAAGATGGGAAGAGTACCTTCAGTAGGGATAATCGCCAGCGATGGTGCAGTCGATGGCTCGCCCCCATATATTTCCTCCTCCGAGATGTGGAAGAACTTGCTCTGATCAGGAAGAGCGGGTTCATCGCCATAGTCGGTCTCGTCTTCAAAGGCGCTTTCCCCCGATATCGAAGAAGACGACAGCGCAACGCGAGGAAGCTCCGCAACAGGAGCCTTACCTCCAATTACCCCAGTGGTAGGACTAGGGTCGACTGCCCTAAGACTGGAAATGAAGATGCTAGGAGACCCCGGCTGCCGTGCCTCGTCCCTCACATCATGAGCAGAAGAAGGCTCGGGTTGAACTGAGATGCCTACAATCTCAACATCCCCTCCAGTCATTATGTCAACCTCCACTGACTCGTCATCTTCGGCGGCGGTGGACTCGTCAACAAGCTCCCCTTCCTCCACGGTCTTACTGCGCGACCTAGGAGCACGGACTAGGGTGGGGAAATCTTCATCTTCTGACGGCTCCTCAACCCTAACAGGGATGTCTTCAGGAGGAGCCTCAACTCCAGCAGAGATATCTCCGAATTGGGAGACTTCAGCTGTTAAGTCCCTCCGAACCTTCTTTGGGGCAGGCTCAGCAATAGAAGCAGAGCGTCGACTACGCTTGCTCGCCAACTGCTTAGACCTCCTTGCCCGCGGCTCCTCCCTCGTGGCTGGTGGCTCAGCCCTTGTCGTTCGAGGCTCTGACCTTGCCGGTCGCGGCTCCGCCCTCGCTACTTGTGGCTCCTTCCTCGACCGTCTCTTGACCTCCTTATAAGCCTTCAGATACTGGTCGATAAGCTTCGAACGTTTACCGGACTCTGACCTGGCCTCGAGATGTGCATTGATGCTCTCAAGGCATGAAGACTCCGGAACAAGGTCTGGTGCCTGGCTGGCTTGGAAGTACCAAGCGCAGAAGCTGAAGCTCGTGCGGCACTTGGGCGTCTCGTTGGGTAGACGGAATGTTGCTCCCGTCCCTCCAGCCACACTGTAATACCAAGCCCGAGCACCCTCGAACAGGTTCCCTTCGAAGGCGAGCCGAGCATTGGGGTTCCCGACATAGAGTTGATCGTAGCCAAACTGTCGGGCAAAACGGTTCGGCATGTATGGCTCGATGGTGCAGGAAGTCCCTTGCCGGAACATCACATATCCCGGCCGGATGTTGATCAACCACCAGAAGATTCCCGCAGGCAGTTGTGTGAAGTCATCCCGACCAGAGATATCAGCGAACAACTCCCCGAAAGCCGCACCAGGAACGTCTGGGAAGCAGCGGTTGAGCTGGTAGTTCGTGGCGCAGGAAAGACACTTCCTAATATAATACAGGTAGGTGTCACGCCACTCCGAACGTTCCAGCCGCTGCACAAATGGGATACGAACCGTGCCCCCACGCGCCGCCGTCATCAAAGAAGGGCAATGCATCACGTACCAAGCCATGAGGTACGTATAAGGCAGCTCAACCCGAGGGTTAGGGCGCTTCACCTTCGGATTCCCCTCTGAGTCGACATATGGCTTTCAATGGGGGTCAACAGTCTTCGGGGGCTCGCAGAAATTCTTGGCTAACGCCCGTAGCCCACTCTGAATACCGGCCACCACAGCCGGAAGAAGAGCTATGGGGCTGCCATGAGCCAGGAGCACCGCCGGGTACACCACGTCGGCAACAATAACTTCGTGTGGCAGTGTGGGCACCACACAACGCTTCAACCACAGCATCAAGAAGCCCGCCAACAGTGCTCGACTAGAGATGGGAGTCCGGGCTTGATGGTGAAAGCTTTCAAAAACCAAGTCCGGGTCGAAACCGTCCTCGTTCGACTCCGTGGTGTAGAAGCTGTCCGGAGCCTGATCAATCCTGTCTTCGATTTCCCTATCAGAGCTGGCAGCCAGTCGGGTTATCGGGAGGTCTTTATTGCTAACATTGTTGAACAGATAACTAGCCCAAGACAACTGCTTGACTCCTCCTGATCTCCAGGTAGTTATCTGGCCGCAGATGTGGAAGTGGCACATCACCTCCCAGTAGGTCTCATATATTGCGGGAAACTCTTTTTCCAAAATGTGGAGCTCCTTAGTGGTAGGGACATATTCCTCATAAGGAATGTCCCCTGATGCCAGCCCCGAGACCTCATGCAGCTCGTGCAGTGCCAGGCCCATCTCTCCAACCGGGGTGAAGAATGTCCCCGTCAGAGAGTTATATCGCTCCAGGACTCCGAAGAAATTGTGAGAGCTTGGTGGGATACCCCACTGTACGGCCCTGATCGCCGGGTATAGTCCCACATGCTCTAGCAGCTCTTTAAGATCGGTGAGGACAAAACCCACCATCCTGCTCCACCAAATATTCCCCGTAGAATGGATCCACCCATGCGCACGGAACTCGGTAGGATAGTCACCCTCCACTTCCATAAACGAGTTAAGGAAGGTAGCAGCAAGCTGTGGTATCTCCCCGACCGGAATATTGGATTTGCGCGACGCGGGGAATAGGCCGACGGTTGACCTGTCATGACTATCATGGCGGTTTACCCTCTGGAAGCCAAAGTCTCCAAGGGTGATTTCAGGGACAGTTTGGGAAATGTCCCATTCCATCTTCCGAGGGATGGACATGTGTTGGAAGTAGAACAACGGGAACATCCTCTCCATATCCGGAAGAAACAATCGTCCATCCCCTATCTGACGGAGCCATTTGTAAGTTCCTTCAGACACACGACGGCCGTCATCATGAATGCGATCTCCAAAGAAGAAGGCAGGCTTCTCCAGCGGAACGCGAGCATCCGTTGTGAATGCTGCATCGGTCATAAGCGCCCGAAAGGCTCTCCTGTCAACATTAGAGAGCCTCTCCCTGCGATCCGGCGACTGGTCAGCAGTCAATGGGACACTCATTCTTTGCACGAAGGTCAAGCTCTGGTCAGCACCACCTACATGTCCAAAATGGCGCGTCTTGACGAGTGGGCCAGAAACATGTCGCACTGCGAAAGAAAGGACACAATCAGATACTTCATTAAAAGCAAGGAGAAATGCTGAAAATGCTAAGTGTTCATAACCCAAACGCAGAAGAGATACTGGACGCAGGAGTTATCAAACCCGCGTCCAGACCCGCGAATCTGCGCCCACACGCAGAAGAGATACTGGACGCAGAAGTTATCAAAACCCGCGTCCAGACCTGCGAATCTGCGTCCAAACGCAGAAGAGATACGGGACGCAGAAGTTATCAAACCCGCGTCCAGACCTGCAAATCCGCGTCAAGTGGCACAAAACGCAAGGATCGAGTCCGCGTTTTGCAAACCAAGACTTGCGAATTTCTCTAAGTACTTGGACTCAGACGCCAGATTCATCAAAATCGGCAGCTGATGGCGCAGAACGCAAGGATCAAGTCCGCGTCCTGCAAACCAAGACTGCGTTCGAATCCTTCACAACTAGAGATTTCCTAAGTGAAAGATCCGAAACGCAGAGTTTAACGACGCCAGGTCATCAAACCTGCGCCCCGGTTATCATCTCAAGGACTGCGTCCGAGAATCAAACACGATTCTGTGTTAAGGGTTCTTAGGGTTCTATGAACTTGTTTTAATGGCGAAACCCACGCCGAAGAGGCATTTTACCTCGAAAAACAGCCTCCTGCGCAGAGGAAGCGTCTCTCTCAGCCTCGGCGACGGTCGCCCTTGAGGACGATGCACTCGGTTTCATCTTGGGGGCCATTAAAAGTTCAAAAATCCGAGCGAGTTCGAAGATGAACAGAGAAGGAAATTCTTTCTTTTTTCTCAGCAAGTACGTTCAGAGAAGAGGATGCATCTCTCCATCTGTTGCCTTTTATGGGCACAGGGATTTGCGAAGATACGCGGCGCGTGGCCCGGTAGACGCTGCAGCGAGTCACCGCTGGACGCGTGTAACCAAATCGTTTCTGAACGGAGAAGATCATGCGTCGCAACCCCGCCACGAGTCAGCAGTCGACACGTGGAGCAGTTCATTTAATGAACCAGGAAATCCGCGCGCCAAAAGGCGAAATTTCGCCGGTTCCCTAGGCCAGCTGGCGGCGTAATCATGACATAGAATTCGCGCCCAAAGAACGCACCTCCTCGATGGACATGCCACGTCAGCCTCTCCATGAATGCATTTGGAAGGTCGCGTCTCTCTAAGAAATTCGCGTCCTTTCAGTCTGGCCAAATATCGCGTCTACCTTCTGAAAATCAGTCGCGTCTCCAGTGCCAAAGGACGCACGATTACAGAAATCGCGCCTTTACAGCAGTACCATCTCTGCTTTTTGAAAAAGAACCTGCGTTTGGCCCCTGCTTCTGCAAAATCAGTTCAACAGTACACTGACGCAAGCAGACGACCAACCACTCCTGGCTTAAAGCGCGCCAATGACAGACTAAAAGCAATCGGAGAAGTTTAGACTGTGCATCTAAACACTCAACATGATCGACTCTGGGAGCTTCAAAGAGTTCAACAGTACACTCACAAAGGCCAACTCCAGATAAGATCAAACCCGGAGCATTAATAGTCCAATCATAAAGGCGAACGCGGCTAAAATCCAAAGTATTCCGAAATCCGTCCCATTTAACTGCGGAATGTCGAAAACTTTGGAGGGGGTTCTGTAGGCTGTCTAAAAATATCCAACAGACAAGCTACTAAGAAAGCAGAGTTCCAGCAACAAGGCGCGTCGGCCCGAAGCCCCGCGTCTCAGCAACAAGGCGCGTCGGCCCGAAGCCCGCGTCTCAGCAACAAGGCGCGTCGGCCCAAAGCCCGCGTCTCAGTACTAAGGCGCGTCGGCCCGAAGCCCGCGTCTCAGCTCCAAGGCGCGTCGGCTCGACACCCGCGTCTCATCATCCAAGGCGCGTTGGCTCGACACCCGCGTCTCAGCATCCAAGGCGCGTTGGCTCGACACCCGCGTCTCAGTTGCAACTACCCGAAATAAAGGGCCAGTCACCGCGCATGTAGCGGGTAGTGGCCCCTCAATCGGGAGTGTTTTCAGGAGGGCACGATCACCCCCTAAAAACCCTATAAATAGTCCCGTCACTATTGAAGGAGGGGACGATTGACGACGAGAAGGAAAGAGGACGACAATCAAAGGAGAGATCAACGACAGAGAGAGAGAAAAAAAAACTCTTCAGCGAGCTTACTGAGTACTAGCCGCTCTTCGCCTACCTCCTCTTTGAGAGTTTTGGTAGACTGAGCTGAGTTACTCTTTCTACCGACCGAAGAGAAGACCCCCGACGGTCCAGGACGGTCATCTGGTCAACGGAGAACAAGATTCACTCTCCATCGCCACACGAAGAACCCAGCCTTAAACAAAGGGAAGATTCAGACATCCTCCCTCCCTTGTAACTGGAAAAGAAGGAAGAGTAGTTCTTTTGGTTGTAATCGTTTCGCTTGAATCAAGGAAATCTTTTACAGCTAAAACCACTTTCTCCGACCACCAGATTTTCCGGCGCGTACAGTAGGTCCTCTAGAAACACATCTAAAAATTCCTCCACAACCGGTATCGGCTTCTCTTGAGTTTCTGCGGTGGCGTAGTCCCCTTGCAGCTTCTGTCTGGATGCCTTCGATTCCCCGATGAACTGGAACTCGGATTGATCTGGAATCTTGAAGATCACGCTCTTATTCCTGCAATCAATCACCGCATGATACTTACTAAGCCATGTCATGCCAAGGATCACATCATATCCACCGGTGTCTATCATAAACAAATATGCCCTTAACTGTCTTCAGCAAATCTCCACAGAACAAGACTTACATACCCTACTAGTGGCTATAACCCCATTCCCGGTACTAATTTCCCACTGATTATCCATATCATTACAGGGTATAGCATGCATCATAACGAATCTAGTAGATATGTAGCAATGGGAAGCACCAGAATCAAATAACGATACAACTGGAATGGAATGAACCAGAATGGTACCTGCTACAACTTCCTCTGATGCCTCAGCTTGCTCTGCAGTTAGGTTGAAAGCCTGCCCTCTTCCACGTCCAATTCCTGGCCTCCTTTGAGCCTGTTCGAACACCTGCCGCTGTGAAGGAAGTGGAGCTCCCCTACCTGCGGGCACCGAGTTCCTTTTAACTGCTTCTGATGTTGGAGGGGCCGGTATGATACTTCTCTGCTTGTTGACTGGACAGGCTGCCACCAGATGATCCCTAGATCCACAATTCAAGCATTGTCGGTTTGCCCACCTACATTCCTTCCGTCCATGCCCTGGTTTTTGACAGAATCCACAAATCATCATCGGTGGGGAAGGAGTGAATGGACGCTTTCTCTATAAGACATTACTAGGTCTGGTTGTGGGTCCCCTGGAACTCTGGTTGAAAGGACGCTTTAATGGCCTCATCTGCAATCTGCTCCTGCTCTCCTTTTCCATCACCTGTTCTAGAGCACGAGCAGCACCGAGAACCTGAGAGTAAGTCCTCAATTGTTGTGTGACCAGGAACTTCTGAATATCCAGCCTCAGCCCTTGTTGGAATCGGTTCGCCCGGTCTTCCTCCTCAGCTACCATATAGGAAGCGAACCGGCTTAGCCTCAGGAACTCTGCTGCATACTCATCCACCGTCCGACTCCCTTGTCGTAAGTTGATGAATTGCTGCTCCATCTCCCTTCTAGCAGTCTTGGGGAAGAACCACTCATAGAAGGGTTGGCCCAAAAGGTTACACTCTCCATTTGTTTAGAGTTTTAATGATAACAAAACGAATAAGAGCTAGTTGGTACTAATAAGTTTGTTCAAGATAAGTTTCAGGTTTGTACCATGTTTTGAAGCCATTGTTTAGCTATTACAAGATCTTCTAGGTTCATGAAGTAAAGAAGTCTTATGGCACATCAAGGAAGGATCATAGAAGAGAAGGCTCTAGCAAAACTTTTTCATGGCTCAAGACTTCAAGATTGCTCAAGATAATTCGTTAGTTTTGTTACTAGCTTTTGTAGTTTTGTTAAAGAATAGTGATTAGGATTGAAGCTCTATATTCTAACACACACGTTTTTGCGCACATGCATTTCCTAGAAATATTCCCTATAAAGATATACAAAATATTTTAATACAAAGACTTTTGTTTATAAACTCAACTTTAGGTATTATACATGTTTCATATCAAAAATATTTTATTTCATATCAAAATCCCCTTAAAATTTTGTTTCAATTTCAGCTTTTGGCCTGATCCAGTCGACCGTCCGGTCGACCGACCCTGTGCCAGGTAAAGCCGGCCGACCGACCCAGTCTACCGAGGTTCTGGCAGCAGTGTGTATCTGTGTGCATGTTTCACGGTCGACCGTGCGGCCGACCGGAACCTGCCTGACTGTAAGAATTTGCTCTCTGTTTATTTCGGCCGACCGGGCGGTCGACCGATAGCCTGCAACGGCTCTTTTTATTTGAATCCCGGTCGACCGGCCGGCCGACCGAGGTAGCCGTTTCAGCCATAACAGCTAGTTTTTTAAACACGTTTTAAAACTGTGTTTTTCGTTTTTAAACGTATTTAGGGGATATTTTATGGGTCAAAATCTTCCTTATTGACATTATATGTGTTTACCTTTTGATCCCTAGCACTATCCTATAAATAGTGGTGATTAGGGTTATATTTACACAAGAAAAACAACAATCAACCTATATACAAAAGTTTCAAAGTCTTGAAAAATTCAAAAGTTTTCAAGAGAGTTTGGTCCTTGGTTTTCGTGCTGAAGATTCTCTCATCGCTGAAGTTTTATTTTCTAAACTCTCTCTAGTTCATTTTCTTTTTCCACTTACACTATTTGAGCTTCAATTCTAACCATTACTCTACAGGGCTCTTGTAAGGGAAAGAGGTGTTTGCAAAAGATAGTTTGTGGTCTTTTGATCACTAAGAGAGAATTTGTACTTGAGATTGTGGAGTTGAGTACTCCGGTATTTTTGTAACCTCTTTGTGAAGTTATAGTTGTTAGAAATCCTTCTGGGTGAAGGCGGGGACGTAGAGCTGGGTGCTCGAACCTCGAAAAAATTCTTCGTGTTTGCGTTTGGTTTACTTGTTCTTACTTGCTCTTAATTCTTGCTAACTTTATATTCATTGCTTTATCTACTTGCTTCACATTTTCTTTGCAACATTGTACTTGCTCTTCATTTTCATAGTTATATTCACTTGTTGCATCAAATTTTTTTTATTATGCATTGATTAGCATAATCACCTATTCAGCCCCCCTCTTGGTGATTTTCAATTGGCATCAGAGCTTGGACTCTAGGTTTGGCTTAACATCCTTAGAGAGATCCTTAAAAATTTGCTAATCAACATTTGCATTCTTTCATTCATACACTAGTAAACATGGCCGATAACATCAAAACCCTTCCTAAATTTGATGGACTTAATTTTCCTATTTGGAAGGTTAGGATGACTATCTTTTTTACAATCTTTAGGTAGCTTAGTTGCAAAAGCCTTGACCAAACCCTATGTTAGACCCGATAGTGATGAAAGCACATGGTCCGACTTTACCTTTAGAGAATATGAGGCTAATTCAAAGGCCCAAAACTCCCTCCTAACCGCCTTGAATGAGGATGACCTTACACGGGTAATACATTGCCAATCCGCCTATGAGATTTGGCAACACTTGTTGGTCACACATGAGGGGACTTCACAAGTTAAGAGAGCTAAGATAGATCTCTTAAGGTCCCAATATGAATCTTTTAAAATGATTGATGATGAAACCATTGATTGCATGATTACAAGGTTTACTAAAATCACCAATGCTCTTTCTTCTTTAGGTGATAATATTTCCAATGACCAAAAGGTGCGAAAAGTGATTCGGGCTCTTCCTTCATCATGGGAGATAAAGGCCACCACCTTGAAAGAATTGAACGACAAGGATGAAATGGACCTCATGAGTCTCATCGGGAACTTAAAGACCCATAAGATGGAAAAGAAGGCAAGAGAAGAGGCCGCTCCGCTAAAGAAGAAGTCCATAGCATTCAAATCGTCATCCACTCTTGAGGACGATGAAGAAGATAAAGAAGAAGATGAGGAGCTCTCTTTTCTTATGTGAAACGTCAAAAGGATGTGCCGGAAGAACAAGCTCAACTTCCGAAGAAAATTTGAAGGTAAAGAGGAGAGAAGAATTATTTGCTACAATTGTCGAAAACCCGGACATATCATGGCCGATTGCCTGGATTTCAAGAAGAAGATGACTTCCTCCTTCAAGCCAAAGAAGCCGGTCAAAAAGAAAGCCTATAAAGTCACATGGGATTCGGAAAGCGAATCCGAAGACGAGGTAGACACGGCGAACATGTGTTTCATGGCAAACACACCAAAGGTAACCCCACAACCTCTTGATGAAGATGATGAATTATCTAAAGAAGTTATTGTACATGCTTTTGTTGAACTCTCCGAAACATATGATAATAAAAGGATTGAGTGTTCAAAATTGAAAAAGGAAGTTGCTTTTCTTAAAAATCAACTTGCTATGGTTTCTAAAGAAAAGGATGAAATTTCTTCCAATCTCATTTCTATCCAAGAAAAATTTAGTGCTTATAAAGTTGCTTGCAAAGCAAAATTTTCTATGATTGATGAAAAAGAAATTTCTTCTTTAAAAACTAAAATGGTTGATTTTGAGAAGGTTTTGAAAGATTGTGCTTTTAACACAAAGAAACTTGAAGAAAAGTTTTCTAAAAAGCACACTTCTCATGTTAAAGATTTTTATGTAAAGATTTCTCATGCTCACACTTCACACAACACTCATGTTAAATCCACACATGCTCACAAGTCTCACACACACTATGCTTTTAAATATGATAGAGTGTATAGATGTACTTATTGTAGTAAGAATGGACATTTGGCTAAGTTTTGTTATGACCAAGTAAATAGATCAAATAATCTTGTTTGGGTTCATGGCACTAACCCTTTAGGACCCAAGAAAATGTGGGTACCAAAATCAAGTCCTAAGCTATTTGATGTAGGTACACACCAAGGCTCCAAGACGTAAGGAGCGGTGGTACCTTGATAGTGGTTGTTCGAGACACATGACATGGGATATCAACAACTTTACAACCCTATCAAGGTACATGGAAGGTGGCACCGTCACCTTCGGGGATGACTCTAAGGGTACTATCATCGGTATAGGTAACATTCAAATTGGTGCATCTCCTATTATAGAAAATGTTGTTCTTGTTGATGGTTTAAAACATAACTTGCTTAGTATAAGTCAACTTTGTGATCGTCGACTTAAAGTTATTTTTGATGACTCTTCCTGCAAGATTTTTGATTGCAAAATCAATGATTGTATTCTCACCGGATTTCGTGATGATAATGTTTATATCATTGACATGCTTAATTTGGATTGTTCTACTAAATGCTTGAATGTTTTTGATGAAAATTCATGGCTTTGGCATAGAAGATTAGGACATGCATCTTTTGAACATCTTTCTAGGATTAATTCTAAGGAATTGGTGAAGGGTATTCCTTACTTGAAATTTGAGAAAGACCGCATTTGTAGTTCGTGCCAACATGGGAAACAAACCAAGTCTTCCTTCAAACCAATCAAGGATATCATGTCAACAAGGCCATTAGAATTAATTCATATGGATCTTTTTGGACCAACTAAAACTAAAAGCTTAAATGACAGTAGATATTCATTTGTTTTAGTTGATGATTTTTTCCGATTTACTTGGGTTTTCTTTTGGAAAATAAAGATCAAACTTTTTCTCATTTCAAGATTTTTCGAAAAAGGGTTGAAAAAGAAAAAGGTTTTTCGATTTTGAAGATAAGGAGTGATAGAGGTGGTGAGTTTGTTAACCAACTTTTCATGACTTATTGTGATGAAAAGGGAATTAAGCATGAAATGTCATGTCCTAGAACTCCACAACAAAATGGAGTTGTAGAAAGGAAAAATAGAACACTTCAAGAGATGGTTAGGACAATGATAAGTGAATATGACCTCCCTCAATATCTATGGGCCGAGGCCGTAAACACCGCATGCTACATATCAAATCGTATTTATTTGTGTAAAAATTCTTCCAAAACATCTTTTGAAATGTATCATTCTAGAAAACCTAATGTTTCATATTTCAAAGTTTTTGGATGCAAGTGTTTTGTTTTGAATACTAGAGATAACTTGGGTAAATTTGATGCTAAGGCTTATGAAGCTATTTTTGTTGGATATTCTTCTACTAGTAAAGCTTATAGAGTATTCAATAGATCTTCCCTTACCATTGAAGAATCCATGCATGTTAAATTTGAAGAATCTAATGTGGTTGTTGAGAATGTTGTAGAAATTGACCCATTAGGTGAAGACATGGAGAGATTACCCTTGAAGGACTCACCCGCTCAAGAAGAAAAGCAAGAATCCATTGGTGATGTTCATAAGGATGAAGTGAAAGATTCTCAACCACTTCCTAAAGATTGGAGATACGCTACAAATCACCCCAAGGAACTCATTATAGATGATGTATCTAAGGGGGTAACAACTCGCTCCAAGCTCCATGACTTATGTGGTAACTTTGCATTCATTTCTCATTTTGAACCCAAAAGCATTCTCGAAGCCGAGACGGACTCATATTGGTTGCTAGCCATGCAAGAGGAACTCAATCAATTTGAGCGCAACCAAGTTTGGCATCTTGTTCCTAGGCCCCACGATAGACCAAAAATTGGTACTAAGTGGATCTTTAGAAATAAGTTGGATGAGTTCGGAAATGTCATTAAGAATAAAGCTAAGTTAGTGGCCTAAGGTTACACTCAAGTTGAAGGAATTGATTTTGAGGAGACCTTTGCACCCGTAGCACGGCTTGAAGCCATACGAATAACACTAGCTTTTGCATCTTTTAAAAATTTTAAACTTTTTCAAATGGATGTGAAAAGTGCATTTTAAATGGTTTTATAAATGAAGAAATTTATGTTGAACAACCTCCCGGTTTTGTTGATCATATTCATCCAAATTTTGTTTTTAAACTTGATAAAGTTTTGTACGGATTGAAACAAGCTCCAAGAGCTTGGTATGAAAGGCTTTCTAGTTTTCTCATTTCAAATGATTTTGTTAAAGGCAAAGTAGACACAACTCTTTTTACTAAGCATGTTGATAATGACATTTTAATTGTGCAAATTTATGTTGATGATATAATCTTTGGTTCTACTAATGAGTTTTTATGCAAGGAGTTTGAAAATGTTATGCAAAGTGAGTTTGAAATGTCTTCCATGTATGAATTGAATTTCTTCTTTGGACTCCAAATCAAGCAATTGCAAGATGGGAATTTCATATGTCAAGCGAAGTATGCAAAGGAACTCGTAAAGAAGTTTGGACTTGAAAGCTCAAAAGTTTGCAACACTCCCATGGCAACTACAACCAAGCTTGATAAGGATAAACAAGGTAAAAATTTTGATATTAAATTGTATAAAAGCAGATAGGTAGTCTTTTGTATTTGACGGCAAGTAGGCCGGACATAATGTTTAGTGTGTGTCTTTGTGCTAGATTCTAATCGTGTCCTAAAGAGTCCCATCTTATTGCGGTAAAACGCATTATTCGTTATATTAAGGGCACAATTGGAATGGGTCTATGGTATCCGAAAACAGGAGATTTTTCAATGACAAGTTATTCAGATGCTGACTATGCGGGTTGTAGAGTAGATAAAAAGAGTACTAGTGGGACATGTCAATTTCTTGGTAATTGTCTTGTTTCATGTTCCTCTAAGAAACAAAATTCCGTAACTCTATCAACCGCCGAGGCGGAGTATGTTGCAGCGGGGGTTTGTTGTGCACAAGTCTTTTGGATGAAACATACTCTCCTTGATTATGATTTGCATTATGATCATATAAAAATTTTTGTGATAATACTAGTACTATTCATATGACCAAAAATGCAAATCAACATAGTAAGACCAAGCACATTGAGATTAGGTATCACTTTCTTAGAGATCATTTTGAGAAAGGTGATATAGATATTGATTATGTTTCAACGGATTTGCAACTTGCCGATATTTTCACTAAACCACTTGATTTTGCTAGATTCTCCTTTATTTGTGGTGAACTAAATATTTGTGTTATTGACTAAAAGTTTTTATCCTTTTTGATGTATGACAAAAAGGGGGAGAATAAGGTTTAAGTTTGTATTGTTTTTGTTTTTACCAAGTGTTTTTGATTTTCTTGTATTTACCGTTTAAGTGTTTTATACCTTTAGTTTCATGGTTTTTGCTTGCATATTACATTTTTTTAATTGTTTAATATAGCATAATTTGAGGGGGAGCTTAGACCTCTCTTTTATTTTTAACATAGCCTATTTGTTTTGTCATCATCAAAAAGGGGGAGATTGTTGGCCCAAAAGGTTATACTCTCCATTTGTTTAGAGTTTTGATGATAACAAAACGAATAAGAGCTAGTTGGTACTAATAAGTTTGTTCAAGATAAGTTTCAGGTTTGTACCATGTTTGGAAGCCATTGTTTAGCTATTGCAAGATCTTCTAAGTTCATGAAGTAAAGAAGTCTTATGGCACATCAAGGAAGGATCATAGAAGAGAAGGCTCTAACAAGACCTTTTCATGGCTCAAGACTTCAAGATTGCTCAAGATAATTCATTAGTTTTGTTACTAGCTTTTGTAGTTTTGTTAAAGAATAGTGATTAGGATTGAAGCTCTATATTCCAACACACACGTTTTTGCGCACATGCATTTCCTAGAAATATTCCCTATAAAGATATACAAAATATTTTAATACAAAGACTTTTGTTTATAAACTCAACTTTAGGTATTATACATGTTTCATATCAAAAATATTTTATTTCATATCAAAATCCCCTTAAAATTTTGTTTCAATTTCAGCTTTTGGCCTGATCCGGTCGACCGTCCGGTCGACCGACCCTGTGCCAGGTAAAGCCGGCCGACCGACCCAGTCGACCGAGGTTCTGGCAGCAGTGTGTATCTGTGTGCATGTTTCACGGTCGACCGTGCGGCCGACCGGAACCTGCCTGACTGTAAGACATTTGCTCTCTGTTTATTTCGGCCGACCGGGCGGTCGACCGATAGCCTGCAACGGCTCTTTTTATTTGAATCCCGGTCGACCGGCCGGCCGACCGAGGTAGCCGTTTCAGCCATAACAGCTAGTTTTTTAAACACGTTTTAAAACTGTGTTTTTCGTTTTTAAACGTATTTAGGGGATATTTTATGGGTCAAAATCTTCCTTATTGACATTATATGTGTTTACCTTTTGATCCCTATCCCTATCCTATAAATAGTGGTGATTAGGGTTATGTTTACACAAGAAAAACAACAATCAAGCTATATACAAAAGTTTCAAAGTCTTCAAAAGTTTTCAAGAGAGTTTGGTCCTTGGTTTTCGTGCTGAAGATTCTCTCATCGCTGAAGTTTTATTTTCTAAACTCTCTCTAGTTTATTTTCTTTTTCCACTTACACTATTTGAGCTTCAATTCTAACCATTACTCTACAAGGCTCTTGTAAGGGAAAGAGGCGTTTGTAAAAGATAGTTTGTGGTCTTTTGATCACTAAGAGAGAATTTGTACTTGAGATTGTGGAGTTGGGTACTCCGGTATTTTTGTAACCTCTTTGTGAAGTTATAGTTGTTAGAAATCCTTCTGGGTGAAGGCGGGGACGTAGAGCTGGGTGCTCGAACCTTGGAAAAATTCTTCGTGTTTGCGTTTGGTTTACTTGTTCTTACTTGCTCTTAATTCTTGCTAACTTTATATTCATTCCTTTATCTACTTGCTTCACATTTTCTTTGCAACATTGTACTTGCTCTTCATTTTCATAGTTATATTCACTTGTTGCATCAGATTTTTTTTATTGTGCATTGATTAGCATAATCACCTATTCACCCCCCTCTAGGTGATTTTCAAGAAGCTCTCTGAGAACCTCTCCCATGTGACCGGCTTCTCCAATCGTTCCTCCTCAGTGAGCCACCATGTTCGAGCCACATCAGTCATTTGGACCTTGACTACCTCCACCTGATCCTCCGCCGGAACACGAGCTGCATTCAGGAGATTGGTCATATCAACCAGCTATTGCTCTGCTTCCAAAGGCTTTTCTGTACCAGTAAAAGTGGCTGGCTGCAACCTCCTTAAGTCTGAAATGTTCCCGGGTTTTGGTCCCCAAGGAGCCGCAGACCTCTCCATGGCCTCCGTGGCTGTCTGTTGTGCTGCCACCAATCCATCTCGAAGAAGTGCTGTCTGCTGCTGCTGTGATTCTACCAGGCCCTGGAGTACCCCAATCAAATCAATGGCATCTTCGCGAGTAGCGATGCGGGCAGAGGGAAGTCGTTGAGCCATTACTCTGATAAAAAAATTAATTAAAATATGGTGACATACTTGTACTTGTAGCTGGATTACTAAACCTTGTACTGTTGGTAAGAGCTTGACTATTTACACAACTATACACTTGAATAACCTGGCTCTGATACCAAAAGAAACCCTGTCACGCCCCGCAATCATAATACTCATAGAAAGGGTACGTGACGAGAGCCGGCGACGTATTTTTTTTTTAAAACAAATACGTTAAGCCTCAGTACATTGCTTCAAATTAAAATAAGGTTTATCCATTATTCCAGCTAGAAGAAATCAAATACATAATGTCACCAAAGGTTTTTTTTTTTTTTTTTACTTATTACAACACAATGAAATCATAGGAAACACAATAATAAAAGTCTCTCATATGAAAAGATAGAAAAAAATCTGTCTACTGAAGATTAGCAAGGTGCTCGAAGTACTCCTACTCCTGAAGAGTCTCTGAATCAGAACCTGAGCAAGCAAACTCAGGGTCGTTAATAGCGACCTAAGTGAGTGATAAAAAGAGGGGATATAAAGAAACATGCAAAAGTAACAACAACATGCATAGCTAATATAGTTTTCATTCTAGTAATTAGCATATCAGAATTATGTTAAAGCACAATAATGTACGCCACATAACAATTTATAAACTATAATTTATCCAGATAGGGTAATGTTGTCAATATGCCTGTGTATGTTTATTCTCAATGTCTTATTATTTGAAATTGATAATTGGAGACGATAATTTGTGTTTTAGGTGGGTTCCGTATATACCCGGAACTACGGCCCAATCACCTGGCGCTGAACCAGGTCTTACCGCTAGGTAGTCAATATCAATAACAATAACAATGTGTCAATAACGATAACAATGTGAACAATACGGGATGTCAATCATCCCCCGGAACCCTGTAGTGGAACCGTATTTCGGCTGCGCAACCTATATCCTAAGTCCACCCAAAATACCAACACCGTCTCCTTTATCAATTTCCCCATCCCCAGTTGTAAGTTATCAATGATTATGTCATCTAAGTTGCTGGGTATGAACAATAACAATAACAATGACGTATGTGACAATGAAACAATGTCTTACCCAGTGACAGTAGTAACATGATCTTTTTTTTTTCTTCAATATTCTCATGAACTAATATCATATGATCACTCCTATGATGTAGTCAATATATAATAGAGAATTCAGTATCACATTCCTTTTCTGCAATTTTCAATAATTTCAATTACTTTTTGGATAATTTTCAATAATTAACAGTTTCACAATTATAATAATTTCTACTTCTATTGAGTATTCAATAAATTTCAATCAAAAATAATTTAGAGATTTCAAAAAACAAAATCTATTTATGTAACATTGATATTTGGGATCTTATACATTTCTGAACAATTTCTAAGTTCTAGGATTTTAACAATTAGATCAACCATTCAATAAGAGCAACAATAAACATCTCAAAATAAACAAAATGACATATATACATAACATAGTGAGTAAAAGAACACTCACCTGGGCTATCACGCGTCCAAGCACCAATCGAAGAAATCTACATTAATATATATATATAAATTAGAATTTATCGAACTTTTCACATACCGACTTTTACATGAATATTCTATTTATTCGGTATTTTAAATCAAATGTGGATAATCCAGATCTTTAAATAAGGTTCCATAATGAAGTATAAAGTTTATGTAATTTTTATGTGGTTTAAATGGTTTAAAACATGAAATTTTCTTAAGGGGTCTGAAAATAAAATAGCGGGTTTCAATCTTTGAATGCAGTGGTTCAGTCCCATATGTGCTGCAATTTACTCCAAACTTTTTCAGTAGATGGTAGGAGTTGTCTAGATAATTATGCCTATTTTTATTTATTTTTTTCAAATTTTTATCTAGCTAAAAAAATTGTTTCTCAAAACTTATAGGGTCTGTTGTTGTAATTGGGTCGGATTAAATGAATTGGGCTTCATTTATTCTCTGTTTTTCTTTTGTTTTCTGGTCTGGCCCATTGGCCAGGCCCAGTTTTCCTTTTCATTCTCTTTTTCCTTTTCTTTATTTCTTTTTTTCTTTTCTGGGCCTGGGCCATTGCGGCCCAGCTCTGATTCTTTCTTTCTTTCTTTTTTTTTTTTTGGAACTGGGCCTAGGCTCTGCCAGGCCTTGTCTTATTCTTTTTTTTTTCTTTTTTCTTTTTTTTTTCCGGACCTTGGCCTGGCACATGGAGCCAGGCCCAGGGCTTGCTCTCGGGCCTGGCCGAGAGCAGGCCAAGGAAATTTTTTTTTCCTACCAGAATTCGGCCCAGTGGCTTGCCCAGGCCACTGGGCCTGGGCAACCGGGTGCAGGTCTGCACCCGGGTCCGGTGCAGACCCGGCAAAATTTTTTTTTTAAATCCTAAATACATGCCAATATACATATATACATACTTTGATATATTTCAATCTTTCTAACTTTTTTTCCATAAATAATACCTTGATACATTACCCTAAATTTCTTTGTGAAGAAAAATTTAGTTATTTAGTGATTTATTTAAGATGCAACTATTTAATCGAATTCCTTTTTTTTTTCCAGAATTTCCTTAAAATTTTCTATAATCTAATTGGGTAATAAATCATTACTTGTTTAGGTTTTTAATTAAACAAGGTGTTACATTAATGATTCCTAGAAAGTAAATCTACGCATGGCAATTTAAATTTTATGGATATATATATATTTTTTATACAATTTATTTTATTTGTATATATATATATATTAGATAAGATTAAAGTTCATTACAAGGAGAAATTCAAGCATGACATATCATAAATTATAATTCATTTAATTATTTAAATCTTAGGGGAAATTTTTGTTTTATAAGATGATTCTTAGACATGATAGATTATTAGATCTAGTTTAACAACTTAATCTAGATAGGAACAAATAAAATCATAATGTTTTAAAATAAAAATCTAACTTTATAAAATTGTTTAAAACCTACTTGGATAGATTTCTCCTTCGTCTGCTCCTCATTCTCCAACCGCTCCCCAACCTCCAAGCGGTTCTTCCGTCACGATCATGATCACTTTCAGAACGGTGAAGGGATGAGGACGAATGATGGATTAAGGCTTCTTTCTAAAACTATCGCTCTTTTTTTCTGTCGTAAAGAAACAGAATAAAAGATATGATAATATATTAGGATAGAATCTTTTAGGTTAGGATTTTTAGGGATCAGTTGGTTAGGATAAAATCTAGGTTGTTAAGATAAGAGATCCCGAAATATCTCTTGAGATCTTTCAGTTAGAAATTTGAATTTTTAATTTTGACTTTGTGTTATTCAAAATGATTTAGCTCTCCTTTTTAACCACATGCCAATGTGGCATCATGGTTTAGGCATTAGGATTTGTTACAAAGGGACGGAGTTCGAAACTTGGCATAAACATATATATATATATATATATATATATATATATATATATATATATATATATATATATATATATATATATATATATATATATATATATGAGAATTTTCAAGATCCAACCGCACATTATCATCTTCATATTCTAAGATATACATATATAAAAAATCAAGTGACTTGAAGTAAGTTCGTTTACTTATTGATCTAATCGTTCCATTTTGTTCTATTGTTAAAAAACCGTTAATGTTTGAACCCAAAGAAAATGGAGTAAACAAACTTCAAATCACTTGATTTTTTATATGTATATATCTTAAAGTATGAAGATGATAATGTGTGGTCGGATCTTAAAAATTCACTCGAAAAATTGATTTTTGAGTGCGACATAGGAGGGAGTTGCCTCCTGTGTCAGCTGATTTACATTTCTCTCTCTCTCTCTCTCTCTCTCTCTCTCTATATATATATATATATATATATATATATATATATATATATATATATATATGTAATTATTTATTTATTATTATTATTTTTATTTATTTATTTATTATATATTTTTTTTGTATTATAAAACAAAGAGTATTACACCGTCTGTCGTGTCCATTTCAATATTGTCATGTCCGTACAACATAGCTTGCAACTAATGCAATTAGTTTATTAGAAGGGTAGAGTTGGCATATTCAAAACAATAGATTTATTGTCATGCAATGTGAAAAAAGAAGAAGAAAATAGCGCAGTTACTTACTAACTAATGCCTTGAGAGTACTAGTTAGCAAGACCCTTTTTTTAACAAGTAGTAGATTAGAAATAGAAGTTTGATAACCTGAGTTGGATTTGTATTATATTTTTTTTCCCCTCATATAAGAAGAGACCATTGTCAATATTTTGTGATAGAGAAAAATAAAAACAAATAGAGGGAATAAAAATGCGAGAGAGAGTTGAGAAAAGTTTGAGTAAAAACTTTATCTTGAATTCTTTTTCTTCTACAAATAAATTTCTGTATTTGTTTTCTAATTTCGACACTCACCACGCACAAGT
Source organism: Agave tequilana (assembly GCA_038442645.1). NCBI lineage: Eukaryota > Viridiplantae > Streptophyta > Magnoliopsida > Asparagales > Asparagaceae > Agave > Agave tequilana. The sequence goes on along the minus strand of JAVJIF010000297.1, from coordinate 134,427 downwards.
CGAAACAATGAGATGGTTGTGTATGAAAAAATATGAGCTGCGTGTTTGTAACAACTATAGTATGCTTAGTATTTCCAAAAAATATCCCACTAAGAAGTTACATAATCGCACTCTCATTTACGTTGCGCCCATTTTATTATATGTTTAAATTTACATAAAAGGCAAATAAATTAACTAAGCATACTACCTACACAATTTAAGTTGATCAAGCAAGAATTAATTCAACAATAACCAAGCTAAAATATTAATTATCCATTCTAACATGGGTTTGGATTGAACCCATGCTAAAAAATTATGTGCGTGCGGGGGTGTTCCAGTGAATCTCAGAGCGTCAAGTCATATGTTTGTATTTAAGCATCCTGATATCTCTTGATCTATCTCATGTGAAACTAAAGAAAAAGTGTTACATCACATGAACCAACAAACTCAAAACAATAAATAACAAAGTTTTGAATCACCTAAATTCTAATAATATTGTCTTATTAGTTCTTTTCTACCACCTTTTAACAAAACAAGAAATTTTCTATGGCACATTGCTCTCCACCGCTCTACCTGCAAAACAAAAGTATAATTAAACATTAATTAGTCAGAGTATGAACCAATGACACATGATCCAACTTTTTTATACCAGCCTCTGATGCACGTAGGGTATATGTATGTACCCCTCGTGTACATAATACCTCAATTTCTCCGTGTCTTTAACTTTACTTAATAGTTTAAACAAAGAGAAGCAAGGATGGGTGTTGCAGGTGAAACAAAAGATAGATGCCTGCTGCTTTAGGGCCTTTTAGGACCTCAGAAAGGGAAGAAATTTTTTTCTTTTTCAGAGTCATTTCCAAAAGAACTTGACGTGGTTTCAGCTTCCTTTCTAATTCCGGTCAATTCCAAGATTTTTGCTTGGAACTGGAGAAGAACAGAAAAGATAAGCTGGCGGGTCATACATGACATCTTTTACGTGGGATCCACAATTTCAATGGCAACCAGATGCTAAAAAAAAGAAACTTAATAGTGCAGGGCCCAATTTTATTTTTTTTAATCTCCTTCTCTAATAACCCTAGTTAATAGTACGTTATTAATATTTTTATTAAAATATTTATCTATCTTTATTTAATATTATTGATTAACTTGACTTTCAGATTGTTACTGTTATTAGTTGCTATATTTAGTAGTGATTGTTACTAATAATAATCTCATTATGATTATTATCTATTATTTTAATTATTGGTTCTATTAATATTATTAGCATTGTTGTTATTATTATTATTTATTACTATTATTATATGGTTAATTATTATTATTACGGTGTTGTTGTTGTTGTTGTTATTAGCATCATTTCCTATTTCCCAAGCCCATATCCATTATCCATACCCATTCACCCATTAGCCCATAATCCATAATCTAAGTCCAATAAGCCTATAACCTGTTAGCCCAATATCCAAACTCAAAGATTAGTCTCTAATTTTGCATAATTTTCATCACATTCTCATATTTATTTCATGTAAAATTCTGCTAATAAAACCTTACTTACTTGATCCTAGGTCCATGGTGTGCAAATGAAGAAGAATACCTAAATCACCATTTAATTGGTGATTAAAGGCCTACCAATTAACCATTAACTTTAGAGTGAAGATTTTGTCAGCTCAGGGTGTCAAATCGCAAATCCAGGAGATCAAATGGACAGGAGACAGTCTGAGCAGCACGCTGCCCAAACTCTGGCACGTGCAGCCCTGTCTTGGCCGCGGAAACGCGGCGAGGGCCGCGTTTTCGCGGCCATCTTGGCGCGCACGCCCCAGTGCTTTGGGGCATGGGTCACCCACTGATCCCCCTTTCCCCTGGTGCCTATAAATACCCCCCAGAGGTTTTCAGTTGGAGGAGATCCAGAGAATAGAGTTGTAATTTGTGTTTTGTTGCTAGGAATTGTAATTGCTTTAGTTTGCTTCTTCTAGTTTTAGTTTTAGCCATTAGAGTGAAAGAGAGAGTGTGTATAAGTGTTGTATTTGAAGGGTGACAAGCTAATACAAGTACTACTTCTCTTCCTTCTTTCCATTTACTTGTCTTTGCCATTTACTTTTACTTCCTTGTAACTTCCTTCTTCTTCACTTCTTTTCTTTTACTTTGTTATAGTGTAACTTCCTTTCTTTAACTTTTCTTTTCTTTTGTTTTCTTGTAGTGCAACTCCCTCTCTCCACTTCTTTTCCTTTGTTGTTTCTTTTACTTTTATGGCTAACTAACTTTTCATTAGCATGGCTAACTAACTACTAACCCACTAATTTCTAACACTTGATTGATAACCCACACGAGTCAATAGTGTCAAATAAGCCTTGTGCAAACAAGAGCTATGGCATCTTAAGACAAGGGTTCTAATTCTAATTTACCTACAAGTACTTACTTTCTTATACTTCATACTTAATGAGTTTTTGATGATCTATGGGTTGTGTACTTTACTTGCTATTGTAAGTTAGAGAATTTTCCTTTTAACTTTGCCGATACCATTAGTGCACTCGTGTCTTCCCTTATTCTCGCCTTCTGCTGGATCTTGATAAGGGAATGTCAGAGTTTTTGCCGTGTAAAGTTAAGTTTTAGGATGAACTTTCACTCAATTTCCACGTGAATAGTTCCAATACAAAAGGGTTGTGTTCGCCTATGATCCATCGTGAGGCTATCTTCCAAAAGTTAGAAATTACTGGGAGCACTAAGTAGAAAGTTAGCCATGCATTTTTTACAAGTAAGAAAAAAATTCACTTTTACAAACCACCAAAATATTTTCCACCAATTCTTAAAAACAACTTGTTTTCACTTTTCAATTCTTTATTTGGAAACAAGGACTTTCTTTCTTCTTGAACTTTGAGGCCGCATCAAGCTTCCATCGCTCTCCCTCCTTGTGGATACGACCGTATAGTCACTTCGCTACTACGGAAGAATCGCAAAAGTAGTAACATCAACCCTCACTTTCTTCTCTTATTTTAGTGCTTGCTTTTTGCCGATCAAATTTTGGCGCCGTTGCCGGGGAGGGAACAGCTTTGTTGTTCACTACTAAAGATTGTTATTTTTTTGTGTGTAGGAGAAGTACCAAGGAGCTCACTATCACAAGAAATGAAAGTGGTGGCCAAGGACATTGCGCGAGGATTCATTTGCCCTCGGAAAAATTCGTGTAAAAGCGAGTTTTTCCGATTGAAGTACTAGCAAACTCGTTTGCAGGGTTGCCGAAAGCCGCTAAAAAAATTGCTTTCTAAATTTTTTTAGTTTCATTGAATGCTTCGCCCTATGCATGTGTAATAAACTCAACAGAAATTCACTTGTTGCTTAATTGAAATTTGGATTAGACTTTTGCATTTAGGGCACGTGTCTATTTCAATTCATTTCAATTTCTGTTGAAGAGTGCTGGAGAAAAGGTACGTGTGCATTAATATAGAATAGGACCAACATTTTGAAGTGATTTACCTCTTTGAATGTTAACTTGTTGTGAATAAACTGCACACTTGCACAATTGACATTAAGGGCAAACTAAATAAACAAGATAAGGTGGGGATTTCATCACCCTTCCTTAGCCCAAAAACCTTCTCCAAGTGCACTTACACTTTCCAAGCCTTAACTAAAAATCAATAGACATTGGCCCTAGGGACATCTCGGACTCATTAAGAGATTAACCGAGATTGGAAATTGTAAGAACTATACTCCTGCAAAATTGGTGTCTAAGGAAAGTGGATTGAGAGGTAAAGCGTCGAAAGCTCCGTGATTTGGCGTAATTAGGCTCGTGGCTCCGCCCGGATACCTCCCCCCGAGCTTTGCCCTTTCCTGGCCGATTAGCTTGTAGTCGAGTTCCTGCAATAACCTTCGCCGGAGAATCGACCAGTTAGGAGTCGTCTAGGTCCAGGTACCTTAGACTAAGGCTTGTGGTTGTTCTTCTTTCTTTTGTTTGTTTTTTGTTCTTTTTCGATTGTTTGTTGTCTTCACGTTGTTTGTGGTGTGCTGCATGCAAGAGTGGGTGAGAGATCCGTCAACTTTCAGATTAACAAGAAACACTTCTCTACCCTTGCATCCAGAACCGGTGATGGCGTCACTTCAGGATAGATTTTACCCGATCAGAACTTCACTTCCATCTTGCATAAAACTTCATGAAGCAAATGGAAATAACTTTGAGTTAAAACCTCAATTCATTAACACTCTTCCCAAATTTCATAGTTTAGAATCAGAGGACGCATACCTTTTTGTTAGGGAATTTGAAGAAGTATGTCTCGTGATGCGTATACCTCAGCTAGGAGACGATGTCGTTAGGTTACGTTTTATCCCTTTTTCCTTAAAGGACCTACCTAAGAAATGGTTGTACAGCTTGGCAGAAGATTTAGTCACGACCTGAGATGATTTCGTCAAGGCCTTCTTGAAGAAATTCTACCCAATTTACAAAACTGCCCTCATTAGGAAGAACATCATGCAGTTTAGGCAAGAACTGAGTGAACCATTTTGGAGATACTTTGAGCAATTCAAAGATCTCCTAGCCCAGTGCCCTCATCATGGCGTGGAGAAATGGCGTCAGTGCCAGATTCTCTACGATGGTCTAGACTATCAAACGGAAACCCTTTTAGAGACCATGTGTCAGGGAGGATTCTTGCAGAAGGATGAAAATCTGGATTGGGATTTATTTGAGGATTTAGCTGAGAAAACCCTGCAATGGGAGCCAGCCTCGGAGAAACCTAGAAATTCACAATCTATAGCTTCAAGAAGAGGGCACCTATCTCTAGAATCATCCATAGCTGCTGAGGCTAAGATTGCTACCCTAATGAAAAGGATAGAGGCTCTGGAAATTAAAGAACCTGCTAATGTCAACCAGATCAACCCACCACCAATTCACAATCCGGGTTGTTCATACTGTCAGGCACCAAACCATATCTTTGAAGAGTGCCTCATTTTTCATGCCCAGCAAGTGCCACGGAACACCTGAACGCGGCTTACTCACGGCCGTCTCACAACCCCTACTCACAGACATACAATCCCTGTTGGAGGAATCACCCTAATTTCTCCTGGGCCTCGAACAATCCTCCCAGGCCTAATTTCTCTAACAATTTTCACCATCCAACTCCACCACCTTTTCCTAGTCAAGCCCATCTTCCTCCTCCCAAAGCTCTCCAATGGAAAAGAAAATCAGTAAATTTGAGGAGAGCATAGAGGCTTTCATGAAGTCCCAAACTGCTTTTATGCAAAATCAGGGACAAACTCTGAACAATCATTCACAGGCTATATCAAGATTTGAAATGCAGATGAGCCAGTTAGCTAGCTCCCTAAGTGAAAGACCAAAAGGTACTTTGCCTAGTCAGCCGCTAGTTAACCCAAAAATCTCCAATCAAGCATATGAAATTCAGGATCCATCGATTAACCAGTGCAATGCTGTTCACACACCGCGATCTGGAAAGAAGGTAGACAACCAGGTCTACCAATAGAAAAGTCCAGTCCATCCTGATCCCACTCCAGCCTCCACCTCTGCTAGTTCCTCCCAATCCGCTCCACAAACATCTGACGAGGACAAAGCTGCTGAACAAGTTCATAAGCCTATAGCACCCTTTCCCAATAGGCTTAGGAACAATAATAAGAATATGCACATGGAGAAAATGCTAGAGATGTTCAACCAGGTCAAATTGAATGTGCAACTTCTTGACGCTATCCAACAGGTCCCGACTTATGCCAAATTTCTTAAGGATATGTGTACGAAGAAAAGAAAGACCAATGTGCCCAAGAAAGTGTTCTTGGCAACCAATATAAGCGAAATTTTGTCTGGTCTCATTCCGGTGAAATACAAGGATCCCGGATGTCCCACCATTTCCTGCACTGTAGGACAGACCGAAATCAGTAGAGCACTTCTTGACCTGGGAGCAAGTATCAACTTGCTACCTCTATGGTATACCAGCAACTTGGGTTGGGCGAGCTAAGCCCAACTCGAGTCACCATTCAGCTAGCTGACCGATTTGTGAAGATCCCGAAGGGAAAAATCACAGACGTCCTTATCCGGGTCGGGGACTTCATCTACCCCTTTGACTTCATTGTGCTTGAAACCCAACCTGTGTCCAATCCTAGGTCTCAAACTCCAGTCATCTTAGGACGCCCATTTCTTGCTACAGCCAATGCCATTATCAACTGTAGGAATGGGTCCATGCGATTGACTTTTGGAGACATGACGAAGGAAGTCAATGTCTTCAATCTCAGAAGACAACCTAGGGATGTCAATGATCAGACATTTGAGGTAAATTCTATTGAAAACCTGACCAGTGAGCATGAGGAAAGCATGAAGTCAGAAACTGAGGCAGAATTTGATCTGGAGGCTGAGGATTTTAATCTAGATCAGATCGTAGATTCAACAGTGGATTGAGCGTCAAGCCCAAGTGTACCCCATCCTAGGATTGAAAGCCCAGAGATTGCCTCCAATGAAGCAACACCTTCCCTAGAACTAAAAGCCTTACCTGAACACCTCAAGTACGCCTACCTGGGCGGAAAGGACATCTTGCCAGTCATCATAGCATCACACCTGACTGAGCAACAAGAGGACAGCTTAATATCTATTCTGAAAAGACATAGGGAAGCCATTGGATGGACGATGAAGAACATCAAGGGAATAAGTCCAGCCATAGTGCAACATAGAATCCATTAAGTCGACGAAGCAACCCCTAGGAGGGACCCACAATGCAGGCTTAACCTTCTTATGCAAGAGGCAGTTAAGACTGAAATTCTGAAACTATTAGATAATGGGATCATTTATCCGATTTCTGATAGCCAATGAGTTAGCCCTGTTCATGCGGTCCCAAAAAGGCTGGCTTTACGGTGGTAGAAAATGAGGAAAAAGAGTTGGTACAAACAAGACTGCCTACCAAGATTCGTGTTTGTATCGACTAGATGAAGTTGAATGCAGCTACCCGTAAAGACCACTTCCCGCTACCCTTCATCGACCAAATGCTTGAGCGTTTAGCTGGACATGAGTACTACTGCTTCCTAGTGAAAGTACACCTAGAGGGGGGGTGAATAGGTGTACGTGCTAATCTAGGAACTAAATGCGCTAAATGCGGAAGCTTAAAACAAATCTTGCAACACACTTAATACAACGCACAAGTGTAGCCGAATTCCCCGTGAAGGGCTCTGGACTAACTCCTCTTGATTCCCCTTTAATGGGTTGAGGTGCTATGTGAAGCTCTTGTGGTTAAGTACAAGTGAGGCACACACAAACAACCAAGCATATAAGATAGTGCAATATAAATGATGCAAGGCACAACACAAGCAAATAAGATATGTATGATATGATATGAATGATGTTTTGCACAAATAAACAAGAGAGAGTTAGAGAGACAAGTGGATCAAACACTAACAACAAGATATGTTTCGAGGTTCGAGCACCCAGCTCACATCCCCACCTACACCACCGTGTAGGATTTCCAATCCACTATAACGTCCACCGAGGACTCCCACCGAGGGAACCTTCACCGAGAAGGATTTTTACAACAAGGTAGTACCGAACTCCTCTCTCAAACAACCACCTCACAACCGAGGGGTAGGCCCGTAGCCAAACAACCACAACAACCAACGCCTCTACCGAAGAGGGTTACAACCAAACTCCACCTCTCACTAGAGGGAGCAAACCAATCACCCGATCACCTCTACCAAAGAGGGATACAACAAGAACAAGGGTGTTCAACTTGGAGGCTACAACAACCTTAAACAATCTCTTTTTCCTCTTTTCTACAAAAAAAGATCCTAATAGAATAGGATAGAAGATATGGCTCAAGTGTGGAAAACAAAGTATTTTGATCAAAGAAATACTCTTGGGAAAATACAAAATAGATATAGAAATGAAGAACAATAAACCAATTCCCAAAAACCTAATTTCTTTGAAAATAACAAAACACTTTTAAAACAAAGATGAATCTTTTTGGCACTAAAACTCTTTTGAAAACTTCTTTAAACACCAAGAATAGAGAGATTTTTAGCTCATAAAAACTTATCAAAACAGCCCAAGAGTTGGGGTATTTATAGCCTCAAAACAAAACTACCCGTTAGGCTGATGTGGCAGCCTGACAGGCTTGGCGGTCGGCCGCCCGGTCGACCGCCAACGGTCAAAAACGTGACCGTTGGGCAAAACCGGTCGACCGCCCAGTCGACCCAAACAAACAGAGAGCACTGCTCTCAGTTACGGTCGACCGTCCGGGTCGACCGCCCTTGTGTCTGCCAGACGTGCACGGCTCTGTGCACGTCGGTCGACCTCACGGGTCGACCGGCCCTTGGTACGGTCGACCCATGCGGTCGATCGACCTGGCCTGTCAGTCACAGATCAGGGCAGAAAAACATGTTAAAAATATTTTTGAAAAATCTTTTATCTCTTCTAGAATTACCATAAAAATTGTTTTATCATTTTACTTTGATAAACACACTTGCGATAAAAATTTCAAGACATATATCAACATATTCAAATTATTTTTGTGTCTTGCAAGTTTTATCAAAAACCAAAACATGTATTTTAATCAAACTTGGATTTTTCTATACATGAACAGGAAAGTCAAAATAAGTTTGTTTAAGATGTTTAAGCATGTATGTATAACTAGAATACATCTATTATACATATAAACCATGTAAACTTGTTTTGATCAATCTATTCATGAAAACACATATCGGTTAAACTAAAAACCGATAAACCAATATCCAAACATAAAACTTGTGTGTATTGTGCACTTGAGCATATCAACTATACTAAGCTTTACAAATGGATCTAAACACACTAAACTAAACTAGGATACCTAAGTCTTCTTGACGATCTTCATCTTCAAGTCGACTCGATCCCAAACCGTGATCCGCCGAGTGCAAGGAAGTAATCTTGATGCTCGGGCACGGGTTGACGATCTTCATCTTCAAGTCGACTCGATCCCAAACCGTGATCCGCCGAGTGCAAGGGAGTAATCTTGATGCTCGGGTGATTAGGAAAAAGATAGTGTGAAGTATATGCACAGATATTATGTAAAAGAGAGAAGGTTTAGAGTCAACCTTAAGTACTTTGATCACTCCACAATGTATTTCAAATGATTAATGTATCCTTTCCAATCTCCGTTATAGCATGGGCTATACCGAGTCGATTCTCAGGGAGAGCTTGCGATGGAAGCATTACGGTTCATAGTGAAGAAAGAAAACGAAGATTCTTCTTTGTCTTAAAAGAATGAATAAAACATGGAAAAAGAAGTGAAAGAATCGGTGGATATGTTCATGATGGAAAATGAAAAGAAATCAAAACAAGATTGGCTTTTGGATTAACGCCAAAAAGAAAAGAAAACTTGTAAAAGATTTGAAGATGGAGAAAACCATGACTAGCTAACCTTACTACCTTGCTAAAAACTTACTAAACTCCGTGATGGTGAATGCGTGCCTCATGTTGATTCATCGGCAAAGATTTGTCTTGCGTGTTGGTCTAATTACTTTCCCACTTGAATGACGGGTGATCACTCTTGGACTTGTCTTGTAGACTCATAGATGTCATTGGCCTACAAGATAGACTTTCAATAATGGAATCAAAAGAGCGACACTCAAGGGATGCTAAGGAAGAAGATACAACATTCATTAATTGAAGTAAAGAAGTTGTACAACAAATAGCATATGTTTGGTGATCCATCTCCATGTTCCATCAAGGCACTTGTTCTAAAGACAAGGCTCTAAATGAGGCACACATGAATCATATGGAATTACAACAAGAACTTGCCAAGCAATGAAAGTAACCCATCGGAGAAGAGAAGGTCATACAACTTGCAAGATTAAATATAGCAATCACCTATGGATTAGTAGTTAGCAAGGTTAGTGGTTAGCTAGTTCCTGTTAGAAAAGTTAGCTACTAGCCATAAGAAAAGAAAAGCAAAGCATGAATTAAAGTGCAAGTAAAGTAAAGCTAGAATTAAAGAAAGCAAGTAAACTAGAAAATGCAAGAGAAGAGAGAAGAGAATGGATCAATCCTTGCTTCACAAGTTGTCACACCTTGGTATACACAAGCTTTCTCTCTCTTACAAACTCTCTCTTTACAGAATTTCTAGGGAGGAAGAAGATCTAGAGCACTACAAAAATCCTAGAGAGAAATCTTACAAAATACAAGCATCTAATCTCTAATCTCTCCTCTCTCCTCCTCTTCGAAGGCCCTGGTGGTGTATTTATAGCCTCAGAGAGAAGTATCTGGAACCCAGGTTGTTGGAGAGAATCTCGGGCCTCAACGGCCTTGTAACTGCCGCAGATCTGCGGCAAAAGCCGTGGATCTGCGGCAGAATCTTGGCCGTTGAGGCCAAGATTTCTGTTGCGCGTTTGTTACGAGTTTGTTAGCCACGTGGACCTTCTGGAAGTCTGAGCTGGCGCATAGAATTCTCCAGATCCTGGGCTCAACCTTGGGCTCTTTTGGGCTTTGAATTAATCTCCTTTAATTCTTGATAATTAAAGGGATTTTGGGCCTTTTCTCAATTAGAATATGGACCTGCAAAAATAGAGAGAAAAGGATTAAAAATCACCTTTTTATTTGCAATATGCATGGTATGGATGTGGTAAAATATGCAAAAATGAATAACAATCACACCCCCACACTTATTCTTTTGCTCGTCCCGAGCAAAATAAGAAAAGAAAAACTATACTACCAATTTTATTACACGACTTTCGCAGGTAACGCGATTGCACTGAGCACGTGCAACAAGCCGTTAAACCTCTAGGTTACCCTAGAGGAGGAATGTTGTCTCCTGAGGATTTTCAGCGGATTACACCCACAAAATCTATAAAGAAAGAAAACAAATGTTAGTGTTTTGAAAATTCATTTTGAAAGAGAGACAAGTTTTCAAATTATTTTTGCAAAAATATAACTGATCTAAGGTCATAAGTCCACCTATAATTATTCTACCTTAAACTTAGTCTCCATGCAGGATCTTGTCTTCAATTAAGGTAAGAATTCAAAATTGGATTGAATACTTTATCTTTCATAAAACCTAGATAATATGTACATTGTGTTAGTGAAGATTTCTGGGATTTCAACTCTAACCATAAAGCCATTTATTATTTATTTATATATATATATATATTTTTTTTCTTCCCTTAGTTTAGGCTTTCTAGTTCACCCATGTAACGAGCCTATAACCGATGACTCCCAAACCAATAGGTCTTAGGGCACCAGATGAGAAAACATCCCTCGGGTTTAAGGACTCGAGTGAAAAAGGCCACAAAACTAAGGGGGATTATTCTTTTAATCACCGTTAGGCGTGAATAACCATGCTTCTTGAGGCACAATTATCCAGCTTAATAAGTGATGTTTTGTTTATATATTTTTCTTTTTTTTTTATATTTTTATGGCCTTTTTGGTCTTTGTTTCCATCCCAAAAATGTGTAAGTGTGAAGTGCATACTATCTAAGGCAAAAAGTTCAAGATAAAAATATCTCCCCAATTTTTCTTACTTAGCCTATAATTTTAAACAATATCCATTATTTCAAGTAGGTTTAAGATGTCATAATTAAGGCTTTCTTAATTTCTAAGATCATCTTAATTTTCTTAAAAATAGATCAAAACTTTGTCTCTTATTTCAAAAAGTTTTTTTTTTATTTCTAAAAGAAGTGTCAAAGAAAGAAAATCTAAAAACTCTATGTTAGTAAACCCTCCCCCACACTTATTTCATGCATTGTCCTCAATGCATCGTGATATATGTATGCATGAAGCAATTAGAGAGGGAAAAAAAATTACCTTAAGGTGGTGGTTCCGGTGGCGGCCTGATTGGTCCACGAAAGGCGGCCTAATCATCTTTGCGTTGGGCTCGGAGGAACCCACCAGAAATATCATGAATATATCCCTTTAAAAAGATAAATCCATGAAGGATTTTTATTAAGTATTTAACCCCATCTAAATTCCATATTCCATAACTAATTTCGGAGTCAAATTTGTCAACCACCTTATCCCAGAATGGAGTATGAAATGATAGAACGGTTGACTTGGACTCAGGGAGGACAGGAACTAATACCGACTCAGGAAGGTGACTTAAGTCAAGTAAAGGTTCAGGAGTCGAAATGAGTTCAGGAATTGGGTCCAAGTCAAGAAGTTGAAACTCCAGTCCACATGTATTTTCCAACAATGGAATGTGACCTAATATGGGTGATATCTCTTTACTTCCAATATTAAGGAATTCTAGCTCATCACCATACAATTCTTCAAAACTAAGGTCAACATCCGGAAGTGTACAATCAGTTAACTGACCCCGAGTTGACATGATCTTGTCAGCGAATAGGTCTTCAGAAGTAAAGAGATTGTGAGAATCTAGGTCACATATCTTATTGAGTTCAATATCAAAAAATGGAAAACTTGCCAATTTGTCAATAGTATCTTCAGAAGTGTATAATTGGTCAAGTTCAATATGATCCTCAAAAATGGGTGATTCAACTTCATTATGAATTGTGAGGCAGGATCCAATGTCGACTCCGGGAAAAGATTGAAGTCAGGTAAAGATACCGGAGTTATTATTGAATCAGGAAGAAGAATTGAATCACTAAGTTGGGGTTCAAGATCATATTCATTTTCAAGTTCTATTTCAGGAAAAGGAAAACTTGCCAAAATGTCAATGGGATTTGAAGTTTGGACAAGTTCAGATGAGCGTGCTGAAATAGAATCTTGATTTCCAAAACTACATGACTCATCAGCTTTAACAGAGTGGCTAGTGACACTAGATCTGGTCAAACGGTGAGAACGTAGAGATTCGACCATCATATCTATGTCACGATTTCTAGCATTTTGAGCATGAGTCATGGCTTCAAGCATCTTTCCATAATTGATGAATTCATTGTTTTGATGAAAAGATGAAGTGTTGTCTTGGAAGTGATAGTGAAATTGTGAGTCCATCAGATTTTGGGATTTGTGTTTGGACTCAAGCATACTCATTTCCAAAATTGATGGTGCTTTATTTTGGATTGGTGGAATTGAGTATGTATCTTGAAAATATTGTGGACTGGGTGGAGAAGGAGGACAAGGTGGTTGGAAATTATGCTCGGGGTAAGTGAATCCCCACTGACTCGGTGAAGAGTTAAAATTATTATCGAAATTATAGTTATTAGATGGGGGGTATGGGTCATATTGATTCGGATAAGACCAATCTGGCACACTAGGTTGGTCAAAGTTATGGTATGCCGGGTTGGTAATATCTGAAAATGAAGTCGGTGTGTAATATGAATTATTATTGAAGTTGAAAAAATTGTTATTATAAGCCATATCACACAATGAAATACAAACAAAAAGAAACAAACAAGTAAACAAACAAAAAAGAAAGAAAAAAAATTCTAACCTAAGTTAGGGTAGACCTATGACCTAGACGACTCCTAACTGATTAGACCGTCCACGGGAGGTTTAGTGTAGACTTTAACCACAAGTTAATCAGCCAGGTCAGGGCAAGGTTGTTGGGAGGTTTTCCGTCAGAGACGTTCCTTAATTAAATAACCACCAACCTTCGGGCTTTCGGCCCTCAATCCCTTTCCTAGACACTGATTTTACAAGAGTCAATTTCCAACACTTTTCTCCCTTAGGATAATCTCCTAAATGAGTCCGAGATGTCCCTAGGGCCAACGTCTACTTTTTTATTAAATTAGGCTTGGGTGAGTGCTGGGATGGTAGTTGTTGGGCTAAGGAAAGAGTAATGAAATCCCCCACCTTATCTTATTTATGGGTTAGTGCCCTTAAAATTTGATTGTGCAAGTGTACAAGATATATAACTAGGATTCACTCAAAGTATGAAAATTTAGCAAGAGATGATTCCTAGTCTACATGCAATGCAAAACGTACCTTGCTCCAGCACTCTTCAACAGTAAAAGTAAATGAATTGAAAAGACACGTGCCTAGAAATGCAAATGTCTAATCAATTTTTAACTTTGCAACCACTTTTTACTGTTGATTATTATTAACAGGAGTATGGTGAAGCATACAAGAATTTAAGTATTGCAGTAGATGTATTTTACAGGGCAAGCAACCCTGCAGAAATTTGGTCAGAAGTCCACTCTTCCTTGCCGTAAATCTGCGGCTTTTGCCGTGGAATCGCGGCAATTCAGAGAGCTACTGGTTTCTGCTTTCAAGAGCAGAAGCCCAGAGCCACTTATATGACACTGCAATGCAAATTTTTCTATTTCTTCACCTGTAACCTGCAACAGAGAAGAAAATTCGTTTAGTTCTTCACTTGAAATCAAAAACCGTTGCTCTCCCCGGCAACGGCGCCAAAAATTTGATGGGGAAAAAAGATAGTGTGAAGTATATGCACAGATATTATGTAAAAGAGAGAAGGTTTAGAGTCAACCTTAAGTGCTTTGATCACTCCACAATGTATTTCAAATGATTAACGTATCCTTTCCAATCTCCGTTATAGCATGGGCTATACCGAGTCGATTCTCAGGGAGAGCTTGCGATGGAAGCGTTACGGTTCGTAGTGAAGAAAGAAAACGAAGATTCTTCTTTGTCTTAAAAGAATGAATAAAACATGGAAAAAGAAGTGAAAGAATCGGTGGATATGTTCATGATGGAAAATGAAAAGAAATCAAAACAAGATTGGCTTTTGGATTAACATCAAAAAGAAAAGAAAACTTGTAAAAGATTTGAAGATGGAGAAAACCATGACTAGCTAACCTTACTACCTTGCTAAAAACTTACTAAACTCCGTGATGGTGAATACGTGCCTCATGTTGATTCATCGGCAAAGATTTGTCTTGCGTGTTGGTCTAATTACTTTCCCACTTGAATGACGGGTGATCACTCTTGGACTTGTCTTGTAGACTCATAGATGTCATTGGCCTACAAGATAGACTTTCAATAATGGAATCAAAAGAGCGACACTCAAGGGATGCTAAGGAAGAAGATACAACATTCATTAATTGAAGTAAAGAAGTTGTACAACAAATAGCATATGTTTGGTGATCCATCTTCATGTTCCATCAAGGCACTTGTTCTAAAGACAAGGCTCTAAATGAGGCACACATGAATCATATGGAATTACAACAAGAACTTGCCAAGCAATGAAAGTAACCCATCGGAGAAGAGAAGGCCATACAACTTGCAAGATTAAAGATAGCAATCACCCATGAGTTAGTAGTTAGCAAGGTTAGTGGTTAGCTAGTTCATGTTAGAAAAGTTAGCTACTAACCATAAGAAAAGAAAAGCAAAGCATGAATTAAAGTGCAAGTAAAGTAAAGTTAGAATTAAAGAAAGCAAGTAAACTAGAAAATGCAAGAGAAGAGAGAAGAGAATGGATCAATCCTTGCTTCACAAGTTGTCACACCTTGGTATACACAAGCTTTCTCTCTCTTACAAACTCTCTCTTTACAGAATTTCTAGGGAGGAAGAAGATCTAGAGCACTACAAAAATCCTAGAGAGAAATCTTACAAAATACAAGCATCTAATCTCTAATCTCTCCTCTCTCCTCCTCTTCGAAGGCCCTGGTGGTGTATTTATAGCCTCAGAGAGAAGTATCTGGAACTCAGGTTGTTGGAGAGAATCTCGGGCCTCAACGGCCTTGTAACTGCCGCAGATCTGCGGCAAAAGCCGTGGATCTGCGGCAGAATCTTGGCCGTTGAGGCCAAGATTTCTGTTGCGCGTTTGTTACGAGTTTGTTAGCCACGTGGACCTTCTGGAAGTCTAAGCTGGCGCATAGAATTCTCCAGATCCTGGGCTCAACCTTGGGCTCTCTTTTGGGCTTTGAATTAATCTCCTTTAATTCTTGATAATTAAAGGGATTTTGGGCCTTTTCTCAATTAGAATATGGACCTGCAAAAATAGAGAGAAAAGGATTAAAAATCACCTTTTTATTTGCAATATGCATGGTATGGATGTGGTAAAATATGCAAAAATGAATAACAATCACAGGGCACGGGAATCACCAAGTGAAGGCTTCCAAACTCCTCTTTTCGAAGCAATTACCAACAAATATCTTGCTAACGATCTGAAACTAAAATCACAAGATAATTAGTAAACATAACTACATGAGTTAATTATCATCAAAACTAGAGTGGAAGGCCTTTGGGCCAACACCTAGATGGGTACTCGGGATACAATCAAATCCCCATTGCTGCAGAAGACCAGGAAAAGACGACGTTCACCTGCCCATTCGGAACCTTCGCTTACTGACGCATGCCCTTTGGATTGTGCAATGCTCCTGCAACATTTCAACAGTGTATGCTTAGCCTTTTCTCCGACATGGTAGAACATTTTCTTGAGATTTTCATGGATGATTTCTCCATCTGTGGAGATTCATTTGATCAGTGTCTTCATCACCTAGAGTTAGTGCTACAGAGATGCAAGGAGAAGAACCTAACTCTAAACTGAGAAAAATGTTACTTCATGGTGAAACAGGGGATTGTCTTGGGCCATGAGATCTTGAGGAGAGGCATAGAAGTGGATAAGGCTAAAGTAAAAGTGATTGCTAAGCTTCCAACACCCAAAAGCTTCAAGGATATTAGATCCTTTTTAGGGCATGCTGGGTTCTACCGACGGTTCATTAAGAACTTTAGCAAAATCGCGAGGCCCTTAACCAACCTGCTCGCTAAGGACGTGCCCTTGGATTTCAACGATGAATGTTTCAAGTCATGGGGGAAGCTTAAGCAAGCACTTATTTCTGCGCCTATTATTTTTGCTCCTAATTGGGCCCAACCATTTGAAATCATGTGTGATGCATCTGATTTTGCTACTGGCGCTGTTCTAGGACAGCGCATCGATAATAGGCAGCACGTGATTTACTATTCGAGTAAGACCTTGAATGACGCCCAACAGGACTATACAACGACTGAGAAGGAATTCTTGGCCGTTGTTTTTGTGTTAGAAAAGTTCAGGCCTTACTTGTTAGGTTCGAAGACGGTGATTTTTACGGATCACTCGGCTCTAAAATACCTCATGACCAAAAAGGAAGTAAAAGCCCAACTGATTCGGTGGATCCTTTTGCTTCAAGAATTTGACTTAGAAATTCGGGATAAACGAGGTATAGAAAATGTGGTCACTGATCATCTCTCACGAATTCTGAATGCACCAACCATCCAAGCTCCAATCAACGAGGATTTCCCAGACGAGCACATCCTAGCCATTCTTAAGGAACCCTGGTATGCAGACATTGTTAATTTCCTGGCCACGGGACAATTACCCGCTGACTGGACAAAGCAAGACCAAGACCGCTTCTTTACCCAAGTACGGTACTTCTTCTGGGAAGAACCGTATCTCTTTAAGTATTGTCCCGACCAAATTATTAGATGATGCATACCAGAGGAGGAACAGAGGAGTGTGCTCAGCTTTTGCCATAACCTTGCATGCGGAGGACACTTCGGTCCTCGCAAGACTGCAGAGAAGGTTCTACAAAGTGGGTTCTACTGGCCCATTTTGTTCAAAGACTCATATCATTTTTGCAAGTCATGCGCAAATTGCCAGAAAATTGGGAAAATTTCTAGAAAAGACATGATGCCCCTAAACCCGATCCTTGAAGTTGAAATTTTTATGTTTGGGGTATTGATTTCATTGGCCATTCCCCAATTCCTTCGACAACCAGTTCATTTTGGTTGCTGTAGATTATGTCTCTAAGTGGGTAGAAGCTATGCCAACTAAGATGAATGACAACAAAGTGGTTGTCAAATTTCTCAAAGAGAACATCTTCTCCCGATTTGGCACCCCTAGAGCGATAATTAGTGATAATGGATCACATTTCTACAACAGAGTTTTTGAAGCTCTAATGCGAAAATATTTCATCAATCACAAGTTGTCTACTCCGTATCATCCCTAGACAAATGGGTAGGTCGAAGTCGCCAACCGACAGATGAAGCTCATTCTAGAAAAGACTGTCGGACAAAACTGAAAGGATTGGTCGGTCAAACTCAATGATGCATTGTGGGCTTACCGCACTGCTTTTAAGACAGTTCTGGGGATGTCTCCGTATAGAATCGTATTTGAAAAAGCTTGTCATCTGCCAGTCGAATTAGAACACCGTGCCCTCTGGGCCATTAAGCAACTCAATTTTGATCTGACCAAGACCGGTGAACTTAGGAGACTGCAGATTTCAGAATTAGAAGAGATACGAAATGAAGCCCATGAGAATGTCCAAATCACCAAGAATAGGACGAAACTTTTCCATGACCAAATCGTAACCCTGAAAAACTTTGCACCGGGAGACAAGGTTCTGCTGTACAACTTGAGGCTTCATATTTTACGGGGAAGCTGAAAACTCGTTGGTCTGGACCATTCCTCGTGCGTACCGTTTTTTCACACGGTGCTGTGATTATTGTAGATCCTAAGAATAACACGGAATTCAAAGTGAATGGGCAAAGACTGAAGCCCTTTTTGACCACTGAGCCACTTCACCGGCTAATAGTGTGCTGACTCTTTTTGCCCCGTCATATACCTAACCACAACAATGAGAAATAAAAAAATAAAAAAATTTAAAATAAAATTTAAAATATATAATAATAGTAATAATAATAATAATTGATAAAAAAATATATAGAATAAACTAATAATAATAAAAATAAATAAATAAATGAAAATGATTCCCTAAACAATGTAAATAAATCAACATGAATCATTTGTACACACTATCTCTTTCATAATAATCATAAAGTTTAGGGATCTTAATAATTATCACCACCTTCTTACATACTTGTAATTACTCATTTTTCCTAGGGTTAGGATAGGTCATCCCCCTTTTCTACCCCTATTTATATTCCTTTTCCCCCTCTCTACTACCCTAACTCTTATTTTCATTTTAAATCTGGAGAAAGCCTTCCATCAGCACCCCCTCCCCCAAATTCTCCCCTCTTCCTCCCTAATAAACCCGCGCCCAGCCATCTTGGGCCGCATTTCTGCGGCCTCCCTGAGGCAGCCCGCGCGCTGCCGCCCCCTGCCTCCACAGCAAGGCCGCGTCCGGCCTTGTCTAGCCGCGGGTCCGCGGCTGTCTAAGACAGGCAGCCATCCAGCTCTCTCCCTCCCAGTTGCCTCTCTGAGCCCTCTCAAGATCTCCTACCCATTTGCTGTGTAGCTGTCTGGGTCTATCAAAACTGACCGTGGGTTGTTTCTTTTTCCCCCCAAGTTTTTCGGGGGAGTTTTGCACTTCTCTGCTCAATTTCTTTGTTATTTCCAATCTCAATCATGGCTCCTACCATATTCCCTAAGAAAGATTTTTCTCGTATCTTTAATGATGTTCAAGGGTATGATACAATATTTTTAGATCGCATTAGGGAAAGGCAATGGTATGGCTTAGTTTATGATAATACCAATCTTGATGCCTACTATTGCCCGGACTTAGTGAAACAGTTTTATTTGGGTATTGATGTTGAGACAATTGACCATGACAAATTTGTTGTCCATTTTGATCACGGGGATCTTGCGGTCACCCGGGATACCATTGAAGCGATCACACAAGTCCCATCCCCCCCTCAGCATGTTGCCCCCTGCCCTTGATTGATTACCTGACCTTGATGGGGGTGCGTTGTACTGAGCTCGATCATGGTGTTCGAGCAAATACCACGTTTCGTAACATTCATTGCTTTGGACGTTGGATCCAACACAATATTTTGGGTATTGATCATACTACTTCTTTCTACAGACCTGCCCTTCAGATTATCCATAGCCTCATGACGAGGCAACACACTGCTTGTCTCAACACCATGCTTTTGCAGCAGCTGATTGCCAACTCCCAACGCACTCGGGGTGCGAAATACTCTTTTCCTGTCCTAATCACCCGTTTTTGCCAAAACATTCTGCCTGACGCGGAATTTATTGCATATGATAGAGTACTAGTCACCCCCGAGCGCATTACCAGTGCTTACAATAGCTGCTTGCATTCGATCTGGACACCTACCTCCAGCTCGAAGATGTTCTTGCTGAATCATCCTCAGAGGAACATATGGATGACGAAGATGATCCCCACTTTTGGCAGCAACCTCCCCCTGTTGAGACCCATGCATTCATGTCCTCCATTTGGAAGGGCATGAAAAAGATTTTTAAAGGTCAAATCAGGTTAAGGAGACAACTGGATGCTCAATATTCTAGGCTAGAACGTATTGAGCACACCTCCGGCGTTCAAGCTCGGCCGGACCTAGCACTTCGATCGGCCCGAGTCGGAGGAGACGGTGATATCATTTCTTTACCCTATTTACTGCATTTGCATTAACATCATCTTCATTGAGGACAATGCATTAGATAGATGTGGGGGGGGGGTGCTAACACTTTTTTTTCTTTTTCTTTTTATTTCTTCTTCCTTCTTTCAAAAAAAAAATTCAAATCTCCAGATTGAAAAGAAATTTCATACTCTTTATAAAAATACCAAAAGATTGTAGGAATTACGGGAACCTTAGTAATGAATCTTTATTTTTGCCTAAGTAAAAAAGAAAGGGTGGTTTGACTAAGAAGTTAGGAGGGATAAGGAAAATAACTCATATCTTTTCTTTAGCCTTAGTAGAATATGCATAACCCACACACACATGCTTGGGATTTAGAGACTAACTTTAAAAAAAAAAAGCTGGATAATTGTGCCTCAAGAAGCATGATTACTCACGCCAAAAAAAAATTGATTTCGTGGCCTACTCCACTTGCATATTTGACCTGAAGGGTGTTTTCTCACCTGGTGCCCTAAGACTATTGATTTGGGAGTCATCAGTTTGATATATGTTACATAAGTGCAGTAGAAAGCCTAATGGAACCAAGAATCATAAGTAAATATTAATAAAATTAAAATATATTCAAAGTTGAGTTGAAAAATCCAAGCATATCACACTTACACATTATGCATATCTATCTAAAGCAAAATAAAGAATAAGTTAGAAGTACAAGATCCTTTCTAAATTTAAAGAAAAATCATAGTTTTTTCTTTTATGAAGGCTAAAGTATAAGAGGACTTATGAGGGTTAAACCTAATTCTTACATCATTCAGTCATTTTTACTTAGATGATTGAAAGTTCTTTTTCATGACAAAATTTTTTCTAACAACTAACCTTTTTTTCTTTACTTACTAGATTTTGTGGGTACAATCCGCTGAAAACCCTCAGGAGACAACACTCCTCCTCTAGGGGAAATCTAGAGGTTTAAAGGCTTGTTGCACATGCTCAGTGCAATCGCGTTATCTACGAAAGTGGTATAATAATTTTCTTATTTTTGTTTTGCTCGGGACGAGCAAAAGATAAGTGTGGGGGTGTGATTAGTCTTTAATTTTGCATAATTTTCATCACATTCTCATATTTATTTCATGTAAAATTCTACTAATAAAACCTTTCTTGCTTGATCCTAGGTTCATGGTGTGCAAATGAAGAAGAAGACCTAAATCACCATTTAATTGGTGATTAAAAGCCTACCAATTAGCCATTGACTTTAGAGTAAAGATTTTGTCTGCCCAGGGTGTCAAATCGTAAATCCAGGAGATCAAATGGACAGGAAATAGTCTGAGCAGCACGCTGCCTAAACTCTGGCACGCGCAGCCCTATCTTGGCTGCGAAAACGCGACCAGGGCCATGTTTTCGCAACCATCTTGGTGCGCGCGCTAGTGCTTTGGGGCATGGGTCACCCACTGATCCCTCTTTCCCCTGGTGCCTATAAATACCCCCAAGAGGTTTTCAGTTGGAGGAGATCCAGGAAATAGAGTTGTAATTTGTATTTTGTTGTTAGGAATTATAGTTGCTTTAGTTTGCTTCTTCTAGTTTTAGTTTTAGCCATTAGAGTGAAAGAGAGAGGTGTGTAAGTGTTGTATTTGAAGAGTGACAAGCTAATACAAGTACTACTTCTCTTCCTTCTTTCCATTTACTTGTCTTTGCCGTTTACTTTTAATTCCTTGTTGTAGTGTAACTTCCTTCTTCTTCACTTCTTTTCTTTTACGTTGTTATAGTGTAACTTCCTTTCTTTAACTTTCCTTTTCTTTTGTTTTCTTGTAGTGTGATTGAGATTTTACCTGCACACAAAATACAGAATATTAGATTTAGAACAAGATGTGCAAGGTGCTCAATTCTAATCCGCGGTAGCAATGGCTATGTGGGTCGTGATCCTCAGGGAGGGACAAGCGATGGAAGCGTTTAAGTAAGTTATCTCTTTTTTTATTTATTTTATTAGTTACAATGGTATTTACAATGATGATATTTACAATGAGAAGTATGGTATTTATAATGAGTTGGGAAGAAAAGAATGAGTTGGAGTTGGTGGTCTAAGCTAAAATTACAAAGAAATAAAACTATAACACATACAAACCTCTTCTGCCTTGTTTACCTTTGATCCATTTACGACGACTTACCTTGTCTTTGAAGGCGTTTAAGTATGGCGTATAGGATCTTCCACCTTCGCGATCTACACTACAAAAAGAAAAGACTAGCAAGAGAAGGCTTGTTCATCTCCATAGGCCATCAAGGGCACTTCTTCGGCTAGGCAGTCTCGAAGCAATCGGATCTCATGGTTTACAAAACATCAGAGAGAAACAATGACATAGAACAAGAATAGAAAAAACAAAGATAAAGCAAGAATAGAGAAACAATAAAACAAGAATAAAAATAAACCAACCTTGAGTAGATTTTATTAACAATGGGGGAAAGTAAGACTTACACCGATATCACCTCAGTACAAGTATGAACTCCTTCCTCCATGAAAGCATCATCTCCTCTCAGTTACAAAAATTACAAAAGAAAACGAAAATAAAACCTAACCTAAATTACAAGTTAGAAGAAAGCCTAAAAACCCTAGCTTTTAGCTCTGTATTTTCTGTACGCCCTTTCTGTTGCGTCTGCAGGGGTATTTATAGTTGCAGAAGGAGGTAGAGTCCAGATCGAATTCCTCCACGAAAACTGGTACCCGATCTTATCAGGTTTGCCGCGGAAATGCGGCTTGGGCCGCGTTTTCACGGCCATGTAGTGGCGGCTGGCCATGCGCTTTGGCGCGTGGCCTCCCCTGGTCTGTCCATCTGGGCGTTTCCTTCTGGAAGCTGCATCCTGACTCTTTATTTGTGGATTTTGGGATAACTTGGGAAGCAAGTTACCCTAGATCTCAAATCTTCCTATATCTTTTAAACGAATTTCATCTCTTGCACTCTTTTTATCCTCATCCTGCAAGCATTTAGGATTTAGTAGAAGTCCATCCCTTTACTCTTCTTTTAATATTTGCAATTCTTGCAATTGGTAATTGCAACTTTGACATTTGATAATTGCAATTTTTCACTTGGGCTTGGACATGGGCTTTTGGGCTTCTCTTAAGGCTTTATTCTTTTACTTTTATTTCTCAAGGCCTACACACAATAAATAATAAAATATTAGTAAATGTGCAGAATTATAGGAATAAATATAAAAATGTGATGGTAAATGTAATGATAAAAATGCACTTTTCACTACCAATCACACCCCCACACTTATCTTTTTGCTTGTCCTCGAGTAAAAATCAAAAAGAAAAGAAAAATTAATTTATCCTAACTCACTTTCGTAGGAATCACGGTTGCACTTAGCATGTGCAACAAGCCGTTAAACCCCTAGGTTACCCTAAAGGACGAGTGTTGTCTCGTGAGGGTTTTTCAGCGGATTACACCCACAAAATCCATGAAAAGGAAAATATTTGAAATACTTTTAAAAAGACTAAGTAGTCTATAAGTTTTAGGATTATCATTTTTATTCATTCTTAGACTTAGTCTTTATAAAGTAAATTGTTATCATTTTAGGTAAGGATCAAAATTGAATTTGTGTATAGTCTTTTTCGTTACCAAAAATCATATGCATCCTTATAAATTTTTACTAGGAATTCCTTAATTTGGACTCTCATGCCTCTTTATTATTATATATTTTCTTTTTTCTTTTTTTAATATGTATAACTCATCTAATTTTCTTTCGTGTAAGTATCAAGGCTTCTTGAGGCCCTCATACTAACTAATTGACTATTAGATGTGTTAATACATATAATATTTCTTAGTTTTCTTAGTCTTTCTAATCCACCCATGTAGCGAACTTAAAGTCGGTGGCTCCCAAACCGGTCGGCTTTAGGGCACCAGGTGAGAAAACACCCCGCGGACTCAAATTCGAGTGAACTAGGCCCCAAAACTAAGGACGCTTATTTATAAACTCACCTTTAGGCGTGAATACTTATGCTTCTTGAGGCACATGTATCCAGCTTAATTAGTGAATTTTTTTATTATTTAATTTTTTTTTATATGAGGCACAAGGGTCTTTGTCTTAGAATCATAGATATGCATTAGGTATGCACATTTCATTAAGGTAAAAATTAAGACTAACTACTTATTCAATTTCTCCTCCTATACCTAAAAATTCAACAATTTATTTATTTTGACTAAGTTTTTAGAAATCTTAATCATGATTTTCCTAATTCTTAAGATTAACTTAGATTTCTTTCAAAAGATAAATCAAAATATTGTCCTTTTTTTTTATAGCAAATTTTTGTTAGTTTCTAACTATGTTAGTATGTTAGTAAAGCCTACCCCCACACTTATCTCATGCATTGTCCTCAATGTATGAATGAATGCATATATGCATGAAAAAGAAGAAGGGAAGGCAGATGTTACCTCAAGGTGGTGGTTCTGGTGGTGGTCTAATTGGGCCAAGCGTTGCTACCCAATCAAGATAATATAGTATTTCACGGAGGAACCCACCAAAAATTTCTCTTGTATAACCCACTAAAATGTATGTATTATTTTTTAACAATTCCACCCCATTAAAGTTCCATAATTCATAATTATATTCAGAGTCAATTGTGTTAACCTCCTTGTCCCAAAATGGAGTGTGAAAACATGGAATGATTGACTTGGACGTAGGAAGTACGGGAACGAATACTGACTCAGGAAAGAAACTTAAATCAAGTAAGGGTTCAGGAGTCGGGCTAGGTTCAGGAAGTGGGTCCAAATCAATAAGCTGAAACTCAAGTCCACAATCAGTTTCCCACAATGGAATGTGACTCAATGTTGGTGATTCAAGTTCAGGAATGATAGGTGTGGGAATCAAAACTGACTCTAAAAGATTACCTAAGTCGGGTAACAAAACAGGAGTCAATAATGATTCGAGAATTTGAACTTGCTCACAGATTTAAGAATCTAGGTCACATATCTCATTGAGCTCAATATCGTAAAAATGAGAACTTGCCAATT
Organism: Agave tequilana; assembly: GCA_038442645.1. Lineage (NCBI taxonomy): Eukaryota > Viridiplantae > Streptophyta > Magnoliopsida > Asparagales > Asparagaceae > Agave > Agave tequilana. The sequence goes on along the minus strand of JAVJIF010000297.1, from coordinate 109,347 downwards.
TATCCATGGGACTTTCAAAATTGTAGAATTGGTCAAGTTCAATATGATCATCAAAAATGGGTGATTCAATTTCATGATGAATTGGCACAGGATCCAATGTTGACTCGGGAAAAGTAAAATCAGGTTGAGACACCGGAGTCATTATTGAATCAGGAAGTAAGATTGAATCACCAAGTGGGAGATCAGGATCATATTCATGCTCAAGTTCTATTTCAGGAAAGGAATAACTTGCCAAACTATCAGAAATTGGAGTTTCGGTAAGTTCAAATGATGGTACTGAATTAGAATCTTGTTGTCCAAAGTAACGTGACTCTTCGGCTCTAAGAGAGTGGTCAGCGAAAGCAGAATTGGCCGAACGGTGAGAACGTAAAGATTGAACCATCATATCTATTTCATGATCACGAGCTAATCTAGCCTGAGTCATGGTTTTAAGCATCTTTTTATAGTCGATATAGTCGATTGGTGCATCATTTTGTGATTGGACTTGAAAAGAGAAAGTGTAATCATGATGAAGTTGTGAGTCGGTCAGATTTTGTGATTTTTGCTTGGACTCACGCATCATCATGTCAGAGATTGATGGTGATTGTTTCTTTGACTCATGCATACTCATCATTTCCAAGATAGATGGTTTTCTATTCTAAATGGGTGGATCTGAGTATGAATCTTTGGATTATTGTGGACAAGGTGGATACGGAGGACAAGTTGGTTGAAAATTGGACTCGGGGAAGCGAAACCCCATGAACTCTGTGAAGAGTTGAAAGTGGTATGAAAATTATGGTCATAAGATGGGGGCATGGGTTATATTCATTCGGATAAGACCATTTCGGCACACTAGATTGGTCAAAGTTATGATATGCCGGGTTGGTAATATCCAAAAAAGAGGGTGGTGTGTAATATGGATTAAAATTGGAAAAATTATTATTATATGCCATATCACACAATCACAAACAAAGTAAAAGAAAACAAACAAATAAACAAACAAAAAAAAAAAAATTCTAGCCTAAGTTAGGGTAGATTTATGACCTAGACGACTCCTAACTGGTTAGACTGTCCACGGGAGGTAGGGTGTAGACTTTGACCACAAGTTAATCAGCCAGGTCAGGGCAAGATTGGTGGGAGGTTTTCCGTCAAAGACGTTCCTTAATTAAATAACCACCAATCTTCGGGCTTTCGGCCCTCAATCCCCTTCCTAGACACTGATTTGGCAGGAGTCAATTTCCAACACCGTTCCCCCTTAGGATAATCTCCTAATTGAGTCCGAGATATCCCTAGGGCCAATGTCTACTCATTTTTAGTTAGGCTTGGGTTAGTGAGTGCTTGGAATATGATTTTTGGGCCAAGGAAGGGTGATGAAATCCCCACCTTATCTTATTTATAGGACAAGCCCTTAAGTCAGTTTAGTGCACGTGTAAAGCAATAGATAAGTATTCACTCAAAGCAGATAAATCAGCCAAGGGTGCTTCCTAGTCTATATGCAATGCGAACGTACCTTGTCTCCAGCACTCTTCAACAAAAATTAAAAAAATTAAATAGACACGTGCCTAAGATGCAAGAGTCTAATTTTTTTTATTTTTTCAACAAATAGGTTACTGTTAATTAATTAGCAGTGTACAGGTTTATCACAGAGCAAATTTTAACAGAGCAGTAAACAAATCTTTCAATTTACAGCAACCTGTAGAAACCTTAGTGAGTAGTTCACTACTAAGGCCGCGGAAACGCGGCTATTGCCGCGTTTGCGCGGCACTATAGTAGGCTCTGCTGCTCTACCTTCGAGGGCAGAGGCACAGAATTGTTATATGTCCTTGCTGCTGTTAGTTTTCCTGTTCTCCAAACCTGCAAATAGAAAGAATAAAAGAATTAATTAATTTTTTTTTTAGAGAATACTTACCGTCCCTCTCCGGCAACGGCGCCAAAATTTTGATTGAGATTTTACCTGCACACAAAATACAGAATATTAGATTTAGAACAAGATGTGCAAGGTGCTCAATTCTAATCCGCGATAGCAATGGCTATGCGGGTCGTGATCCTCAGGGAGGGACTAGCGATGGAAGCGTTTAAGTAAGTTATCTCTTTTTTTATTTATTTTATTAGTTACAATGGTATTTACAATGATGGTATTTACAATGAGAAATATGGTATTTACAATGAGTTGGGAAGAAAAGAATGAGTTGGAGTTGGTGGTCTAAGCTAAAATTACAAAGAAATAAAACTATAACACATACATACCTCTTCTGCCTTGTTTACCTTTGATCCATTTACGACGAATTACCTTGTCTTTGAAGGCGTTTAAGTATGGCGTATAGGATCTTCCACCTTCGCGATCTACACTACAAAAAGAAAAGACTAGCAATAGAAGGCTTGTTCATCTCCATACGCCATCAAGGGCACTTCTTCGGCTAGGCAGTCTCGAAACAATCGGATCTCATGGTTTACAAAACGTCAGAGAGAAACAATGACATAGAACAAGAATAGAAAAAACAAAGATAAAGCAAGAATAGAGAAACAATAAAACAAGAATAAAAACAAACCAACCTTGAGTAGATTTTATTAACAATGGGGGAAAAGTAAGACTTACACCGATGTCACCTCAGTACAAGTATGAACTCCATCCTCCATTGAAGCATCATCTCCTCTCAGTTACAAAAATTACAAAAGAAAACGAAAATAAAACCTAACCTAAATTACAAGTTAGAAGAAAGCCTAAAAACCTAGCTTTTAGCTCTGTATTTTCTGTACGCCCTTTCTGTTGCGTCTGCAGGGGTATTTATAGGTGCAGAAGGAGGTAGAGTCCAGATCGAATTCCTCTACGAAAACTGGTACCCGATCTTATCAGGTTTGCCGCGGAAATGCGGCTTGGGCCGCGTTTTCGCGGCCATGTAGTGGCGGCTGGCCACGCGCTTTGGGGCGTGGCCTCCCCTGGTCCGTCCATCTGGGCGTTTCCTTCTGGAAGCTGCATCCTGACTCTTTATTTGTGGATTTCGGGATAACTTGGGAAGCAAGTTATCCTAGATCTCAAATCTTCCCATATCTTTTAAACGAATTTCATCTCTTGCACTCTTTTTATCCTCATCCTGCAAGCATTTAGGATTTAGTAGAAGTCCATCCCTTTACTCTTCTTTTAATATTTGCAATTCTTGCAATTGGTAATTGCAACTTTGACATTTGATAATTGCAATTTTTCACTTGGGCTTGGACATGGGCTTTTGGGCTTCTTTAAGGCTTTATTCTTTTACTTTTATTTCTCAAGGCCTACACACAATAAATAATAAAATATTAGTAAATGTGCTGAATTATAGGAATAAATATGAAAATGTGATGGTAAATGTAATGATAAAAAACACTTTTCACTACCAATCATAGTGCAACCCCTCTCTCCACTTCTTTTCCTTTGTTATTTCTTTTACTTTTATGGCTAACTAACTTTTCATTAGCATGGCTAAATAACTACTAACCCACTAATTTCTAACACTTGATTGATAACCCACATGAGTCAATAGTGTCAAATAAGCTTTGTGCAAACAAGAGCTATGGCATCTTAAGACGAGGGTTCTAACTCTAATTTACCTACAAGTATTTACTTTCTTATACTTCATACATAATAAGTTTTTGATGATCTATGGGTTGTGTACTTTACTTGTTATTATAAGTTAGAGACTTTTCCTTTTAACTTTGCCGATACCGTTTGTGCACTCGTGTCTTTCCTTATTCTCGCCTTCTATTGGATCTTGATAAGGAAATGTCCAAATTTTTGCCGTGTAAAGCTAAGTTTTAGGACGAACTTTTACTCGATTTCTACATGAATAGTTCCAATGCAAAAGGGTTGTGTTCGCCTATGATCCATCGTGAGGCTATCTTCCAAAAGTTAGAAATTAGTGGGAGCACTTAGTAGAAGGTTAGCCATGCATTTTTTACAAGTAAGAAAAAAATTCACTTTTACAAACCACCAAAACATTTTCCAACAATTCTTAAAAATAACTTGTTTTCACTTTTCAACTCTTTATTTGGAAATAAGGACTTTCTTTCTTTTTGAACTTTGAGGCCGCATCAAGCTTCCATCGCTCTCCCTCCTTGTGGATACGACCCGTATAGCCACTTCGCTACTACGGAAGAATCGCAAAAGTAGTAACATCAACCCACACTTCCTTCTCTTATTTTAGTGCTTGCTTTTTGCCGATCACCCAACAACCAAATCTAATGAAATCTTAAATCTAAACTAATCCCCTAATCTCTATTATCATCTTCTAATCCTAATATTAATTCTAACCCCAATTCCCCTTCAGCTATCTTATTCTTTCTCTCTAACCATAACTCCTCATCCCCATGGTCGCTGCCCTCCCTCCAGGCCAAGCTCCACCTTCAGCCGCCGACACCATCCTCCACCGTGCACTCCACGAACCCCGCCACCATCACCCTGCCTCTCGGCGTTCTCCTCTTGTCGAGCCCCAACCCTGAGATTGCCGGAGTTTCACCCTTGTCCGCACTCCTCTCCCCCTCTCCTCTTCACCAACATCCACAATCGGCGAAACCATCCTCTAGTTGATGCTTTCCACCGCGGAGACTCCATCTACAGCACCACCCCGTCCTCGCGCTCTCTTTTTCCTCCATCTGCAGCCCGCCTCACGGCTACACCCCCTCATTGCCGTCCATCTCCGAGCACATTGATCGGTCACTTATATTGCATATTTATTATCATATTCTCATATTTATTGTTTAATAAATTCTTCTATTTAATTATCTTTTTATGTAATTATATGCAGGGCCAATATCAAGGGAGAAGGAAGAGAAAACAAGCCCAAATCCCACTGAACTTTAGATTTAATCAAGATCAAAGAGATAAAGACAATTTTAGTTGAAGATCAGTGCATGTCAGGGAAGATAACACTAAATGAAGACCGGTTGAAATTGAATTTTATGCATCCAGTTAGTTAATCGAAAATCAACAAAAGAATTATCAAAATTAGAAGATCAAACAGGAAATCTACTAGGATAAAAGGAAAAAGGAAGCTTCCCTGAGATCCTCCCCCTGGATGTGGCCATTCAGGCCACGGATCGCGACCAAAGACGCAGATCCGCCGCATTTCTGTTGAGATACGGGGAGCGTTTGCTCTCCCTATCTTCAGGCGCTCTCCCTCTTTAATATTTTGCTATAAATATTTGCAAATTCTGAGGTCAGAGGGAGCGATTCAGTAGAGAGTATAGGCTAGGCTGTTCTATAGTTTGTAACTTAGGATTTTTAATTTTTTTATGTAATTTTCATTTTATTTTTGTAACTGAGAGGAAAGGAGAGTTTCATGGGAGAATGAAAGTGAAGCTTATACTGAGGGTAACATCGGTGTAAGTAAGTCTTCTTTTCTTTTGTTGTTATTTGAATCAAAGCAAAATTTACTTTTCTTCTTTACTCTTATTTTTGTCTACTTCCCTCTTCTATGTTTGTAAATCCAAATGACTCCAATAGCCACGAATTTGCCTTGCCCTTGCAAGTGTCGTTGTAACACCCCGTTCTTAGAATACATACTTAGATATGTGTTCTGATTTTTCAATAGTATTTTTTAATTTATCTTTCAGTATTTGTTTTCATTATGATTAATTACGTTATTGCTTGGTTTCGAATCTGAATTCTTAGATTAGAGTGAACTCTAGTCTGGACTGGGGACCCGATCTCAGTATACTGATCGATTTGACTTTTTTGATAGTCAAATTTGATCGATTTCAGTTTCAACCATTGTTCTCCAATATTTTGGAAATTTTCATGATTTTTCAGAAATTTTCTAAATTATTTTAATATAATCTCCAAAATCGGGATTGATTGGTACCATCGATTGATTCTCGGATTCTTAAATTAAAAATGGAGTCAAATTTCATAAAACTGCTTTCATATTTTTTTATTACAATAATTTTGCTATCTTAATGCATTTTTTAGAATTTTTCTGAATTTATCAAAATCCGGTCAGATTCGGTGTCGACTAGTATCGATGATATATTTCAGGATTTTTAATTTGAAAACGAAATTAGATTTCTGAAATCTGATTTCACCAAGATATTTACTATAATATTCTTAATTTTTGAGAATTTTTAGGGAGCTTTTTGAGATATTTGATTTTCGGGCAATTCCGGTGTTTTTCCGAAAATTTTCCGCTTCTACAACCGAATCCGGGGAGTCCACCATTCGAATTATTTATATTTTTTTCTTCCAATTACATTTCTTCCTTTTTCCCTTTACTTTTTCTTTTTCCTTTTTTCTTCTTTCCTTTTCCTTCCAACAACTTCCAAACACTTCTCCATTATTCTAAAACATTCTACTTCCTTCCTTCAAAATATCTCCTCCAAAATATCCCAGCCCATCCTTAATTCCTCTCCCATCACCAAAACCGGCCAAGCCACCTCACCCCCTCCCCATTTTTTGAAAAAAGAACCTAACCCTAACCCTTTCCCTTTTCCTTTAAACTCCAACTCCAAAGTATACACCATATTCTTTTTTAACCTACCGATACCGATACCGATACTGAGTTTGAATGAATCATTCCACCTGGAAACAACAAAAGTGTAGTTTGGCACAGGTCAAAGGGGAAAGGAAAAAGGAATTCCAAAGTGGAAAGGAAAAGGGCAGTTCCAAATGAAGGACCCAGTCTCAAGGGACAAGCTTCCTGGTGTCCAAGTGTCAAGTCCCGAGGGCTTGTGTTCGCCAAAAGCTGCCTTTTTTCTTTTTAGTCTTTCCTTGCAATGAACCAAAAGGTGAGAGTTAGGGCTCGGTCTCAAGGGCGTAGCTTTAAAGTCACTAGTCAGTCCAACTGCACGAGTGAAAGGCGCGTAACGGTCAAGATTACGTGCAACCAGGTGTAATATGTCAAAGGTCACCGAGTCGTCGTAAAGGGGAATAGGTTGTTTTACACATCCAACAACTGAAAGAGTTTGCGGAGAACGGTTGAGTTACATAATAGTAGATTCGTAGGTCAATAAATCATTGGATTTGAAATCGAACTCTTTACCTTGGGCAGATAGGAATCGAGACTTTCAATGGTCCGCTCTTCTCTCCTTGTGATCTAAGCTGATCCCAGAAGTTGGGCATTCCTTCTCACGAGGACACTAAACCTCCCGATCTTGCTAGCTGGGGGCTCAGTCTTTCAAGATGAAATCTTTCCCCTTCTATTCCCAGGGAATAGCTCTTATAGTAGGAGATTTACTATGTTCCCATACTTCTCTTTATTAAGAAAGTAGGTTGTGTACTGTATATATAATAAATAGATTATACCCTAAGCGCTGACTCCAGAGAAAGCAGTTGGCTCTTCCTGCATCCATGTTGTTTACTTTATAAATAAGGCTAAGGCTTTCCTCTTTGTGAGGAATTACCTCCAGGTTGTCCGCTTTATCGGGGTCACTCTCCCTCTAAGTCCGAGCGTAGGACATCTTATTCACGAACCACTTTTCTAATTGAATCGGTTTTGTACCCAAAAAGGTGGTTCCATCTTGCCTACTATCTAATATAATTATTCATTGATTCATCTCCAGGTTCTGACTGGGCCTTCCCTTACTTTTAGTTTGAGTCTACCTCTCTATTATGAATTAGTTCTTTCCTAACCCTCTGTCTGTCCTGATATTGAGCCAAGCTCCCGACACCCTACATTGAGGTAATCCCGATTGTCTTACTAATTTTGTTACCGAAAGAATTTATTTCACTACACTAAATAGGAAGTTACATTTATTTCACTACACCATATTCTCTATTAAAAAAACCCAAATCACCACTAATTCCTCCTTCATCTTCACTACAACTACAACTACTACAACTCCTTACCATCATTTTCTTCCTTCTCCATCTCCATTTATTCCACTACAAACTCCAAAGCTCTACAAAATTTTCACCATCTCCTTTACCTTCTCCAAAATAACCATCACCAACAAATCCTTCCACTAAACCACCTTCACTCCATCTCCACCTAGACAGGCCATCACCTAAAGCTCTATGTCGTCCCCCTCTACTCCGGCAACCATTCTGGGGACTACTCTGGCGATAACTCCACCACCAACTTCAACATCAACTTCCACCACCACTGCAACTCCTCCTTCACCGCCACCTCCTATACTTATCTTTCCATCACCACAATTTTCACTCTCACCACCACACACCACCCTCATCACAACCACCTCAAACTACGATATTACCATCATCATCATCTTCATCATTTTCTCTTTTTTCTTCTCCATCAAAATTTAACTCCGCCATCTCCACCATGTTCTACAAGCACCAACACCACCACCCTCTCCTACTCTCCCTCTCCTCTCTCCCCTAGGTCGGCCACCTCCTTGACCAACCTAGAGGCTGGTGCACCCCTAGGGCCGACCACCTCCCAAGGGGCCAAGCCCCCTCTCCTTCTCTTGCTTCATGTATTTTCTCGCTCGGGAGCTCGGACGCTCGAGGTTTTGGAATTATATTTTAGGCGAGTGTTTTTTCTCGCATCGTCGAGCTTACACTGTATTTGAGTTTGTGATGTATTTGCGTATGTGGTCCTGTGTATTTGTACTGGGTTGTATGCTTATACCGGTATCATGTGTTGTATCCTGTATTCAAATACTTGTAATAGTGTAAACGATATGATATTTGTGCACGTGTTGATACTAACCATCCAGGTATCCATATATAGCCTTCGAAGCTTCTACCCACTCCTGGGCTAGCTACCCAATAGGTTTAGGCCTTGCACCCTTATGGATTTCATGGTAGCTACTGAGAGTGAGCTTAGACCCCAGACTTACTTCAGCCTTTTTGGGCTTACACACAACCTTCGGGCTTCACACACCTTGTGGATGGTCTACTTACTACCTGTTTATATGCATAATTGTGTGTTACTAACATTCCTGTAGGTACTCTTGTATAGTCTCTAGGCTTCTGCCCACTCCCGAGCTAGCTACCCAATAGGTTTAGGCCTTGCACCATTATGGGTTTTGAGGTAGCTACCGAGAGTGCGCTTAGACCCTAGGTGTACTTAAGGGCTTTCACCCACTTCCTCGAAAGAGGAGTGTGTTCAGACCGTCAGGTCTTTTAGCTTCGCCTGGTAGGCGAGCCTAGCGCACAACGCTTTATCGCTAACCCCGTCTGAGCATAGTTATGCCGTGAGTATAGCTTCATCATGGGTGATGCAGAGCGGTTTGCTTGCCACCACACACGTGCGTTAGCGGTACCACGAGTGGTAATCAAGCCGAATGTGATGGCGTTTAGTGCTGTATGTTAACTTCGCTCTAGCCTTGCTTAAGCTCCGCTTGATTGTGCTTGGCTATTACATTATCACTTGACATGTTTTCTTTTTATGTACTAATACTTATCGTATTATCACCTGACATCTACATGCTATCACCTGACACTTGCCTATATCACTTGACATTGTCATATTAACACCTGATACCTTCCATGCTTAACTTTTGACTCCTAATTATCACATTATGAGAATAAAGTACTTGATCTTCTGATAGTACTCCTGTTATGTATATACTCATGATACTTCTGAGCCTGTTATGTTCCTGCTCATTCCCATAATCTATAATTATGCTTAATAAAATATAAAAAAGACAACTTACATCGGGATGGAAGAAACTAATGAATATTGGTAATTTCGTGTTTATAGTGGTCATAAGACTGATGATTAGTGTTAGGGGTCTTAATTCCTCATATGAAGACTCATTGTTGGGTGTCTTATTTCCCACTTGGTCGTGTCCCGGGCAGTGACAGGATCCATTATAAATATGATCCATCAATCATCATCAGTTTCCAATAACAATCTCAACTTACTTATATATGGATGTATGTATGTTGAGATGTACACCAGGACACATACTCAGATATATGAGTCGGACGAATAATAATTATAAAATGCTAATAAGAGTTTATTGGGTTTTATTTGGTTTTATCAGCTTTAATGATTTTTATGTTATTTTCCTAATTTAGGAGATAGTTATTGTTTCCATCTCTGCTTTACTTGCTGCTTCCCTGCCTGCTCTTGTATACCTATGCTCATGACACGGTTGTCATTGCATGCTTATGATTCAGATTTATCGATACACATGTGTTTATCCATGCATACCACTTGGCACTCATCTTACCACTCGTTGGGTAGCTTTCTGACTCCCCTGGACCTTCATGTCCAGATTCGTAGCTTGGACAGATGTGGATCCTTCTGTTGAGAACCAAGCTTATTTGCAGAGCAGGTAGAGCAACTGTGGCTCCAGTCCCCTCTTTTGTTTCCCCCTGGTTGGCTCGCGGTATCTCCTTATAGCTTGTGAACAATTTTTGTAATGCTCATATTGTAAATCTTACGTTTATATTTTCTAGTGATGTAATATTATTGTTATATTAGATCACACTCTGTGATAACTACGTACTTGTATTGTTGTATTAGAATGTATATTACTCTCGTGCTTCCGCACTCTGGTTCTTGCATGTGCTGATGCTTAGCGTATATTTGTGAGTGCATTTTCAACTTACATATATACGTCGCAGTAACGTCTCCGTACCCGTGAGATCGGACCATTACAGCGTGGTATCAGAGTCTAAGCTCTCACTCCTTCAGTATGTCCAGATGGCAAATTAATGGAGGATTAATTTGCAACTGGGGGTGCTGAGCCATGTCTATACATTCCAATCACAAGTGCGATATTATCTATTTCTTTCTTCTGATCCGTTTCTTGAATCCTGAGACCCTTCTATCTTTTAACTTCCAGCTTCTTCCTATTATACCTTCAACCAACTCAGATATGGAAAGACAGGGAATACATAATGGTCTGGTACTTCTCAAGATGGATCCAGCAGAGACAATGATAGCCTAATGAGTGTACTTCAAGGGATGATGCAAAGTCAACTGCAACAAACAAAACTTCTAAATCAAGGACTGTTGGTTGCACCCCGAGAGTAGAGGCCAAGCAACGTGTCAGATTTTAGGTGATTACAGCCGGCGATCTTTTCAGGCATAGAGAAGCCCTTGGATGCAGAATAGTTGCTGGTAAATATGACAGATCTTTTGAAGGTAGCCTAGTTAAGATATAGTTGAAGGATGTGGTCAGAACATGGTCGTTGGCGAAAGAAGCGACACTGGAGAAACCCATCACATGGGACCAGTTCTTGAAGAGTTTTTATGAGAGATTCTTTCCTGCAACAGCTCAAAAGAAAATAGAAGAACAATTTATCTGGCTACAATAGCGAAACCGGTCTGTGGATAAATATGCTGCTGAATTCTTGAGGCTCAGCAGGTTTGCACCCTTCATGGTGATAGACAAAGAGTGATTGTAAGTGAATGCAGTAAGAGTTACCGTCTAGCTTTGGGCTAACAGGTCGTGTCCACGAGGAGAAATGTGATGGAAGCTTTTTGATGTTTTTATTTAAAAAGCAAAGAACGGCGATGGTCTTTTTTTTTATGTTAAAAAGAGAATAGAGAGTAAGGAAGTGATTAAAAAAATTAAAAACTTAGAGAAGGCTTTAGAAAAGGTGATTTTTAAAAAGTGTTGAAGATTGTTTGATTGTTTGTATTAATATGAAAAAGATCTGGGCTCACTATCTTACTACTCAACGATATATTCTTCTCTTAAAATTCTCAGTGCCTCAACCTGATTATAGGCAACAACTTAAGCTTGCGTTTCGAAAGTCTTAAGTAAAGCAAATAAGATTGTTTGGAAAAGTTAACTCTTTTTCTTAAGCATTTATCTTGGACCGAATGTTAAATCATCAAGTTGTCTTTCGTGTATGAAATAAAAACATAGCTCAAGTGATATTTTAAAAAAATAGAACTTTAGAAATTCAAACCCATCCTCATGTGCCTTCAAGAACACTTTCAAAAAAGAAAGTTTTAGTTTAAGGCATACGTATGATTCCGTTAGGTTCTTTACATCAAAATCATTCAAAACAAGAGAAGGATCGGAGAGAGATGATAGTGAGCCTAGAAAAATGAATTTAGCTACTCATGATTAAAGTAATATAAGACATGTAAATGAAATAACACATACCCGTGAATTGGAGAAGAAGAGAAGTTTTGAACCTTTATTGATCTCACTTCAACTTCAGATTACAATCACTCTTTTCCTCTCTCTCACTTGTATCTGGACTGCGCTATGAATTAAAAATAGAGTACAACTTCTCAATACTATCTAATAAAGAACCTAAATTCTAAAAATAAAGAGAAAAACTTAAACTAATTTTCGGTCCTCTGTTCAGTGAGAAACTTGCCTTTTATAGGCAAAAACCCAGAGGGGAGAGGAGTGAAATGCTCCCTTTGTCTCCACTGTTGGGCCGCGGATCCGTGCTTTCGTCGCAGATCTGCGGCAAGGATGTGGCCAGGTGGCCAAATCCAAGTGGAGAGCTCGATTTCGTGTGGTGTTGTCCCCTTTTGTCTGGCTGGATTTGTTGTTAGTCTCTAATTCTGATATAATTTTCTGTGATTCTCAAGCTAACCGATTTGGATTCTTATAAAACTAAATGAACCAGTTTTATTTGATGTAATCCTCCCTGATATGCTTTAATCTTCAGCTGGAATTATCCCTATCCTCCTGAATATTATCTCCTCTTTAATTAAGATTTAAATCAGAATTAAAGTGGTCTTTTGGGCTCATTTCTTTTCCCTTTCCTTTAACAATGGGCCTGCACATTATTAAATAAAAATAAGACTTATTAATAGGATTTATTAGATAATAAACATGATAATGTGATAATATATATACAATATATGTGACTGATCAAAGAGAAATGGGCTAGCATATTTCAGTAAGGGCTGAAGATGGACATCCAAATGTTTCTTATTCCTCAATAGTTGAAGATATACTCTCAGGTTCTCTCCATTGTCCATGTAGTAGAACGAAGACTGGAGAAGAAGAGTAAGAACTAGGTGCAGAACAAGCCAGTAAAGAGACCATTTCAGTTGATGAACGAAGAACACACAACTAGACCCATCAATGGTCCGATAGTCAAACGACCATTCCAACCTTCTCCTCCTCAGATCGTATGCAATTTCTGCCACAACCCTGAACATTATAAGCATGACTGTCGAAGGGCAAACTGACTATGCTTAGCCTGTGGCACCGGAGGTCATGTAATAAGAGATTACATGTTCAGAAGGGTAGGAAATATTGTACCTGTTCGACCTGTACTTCCAGCCCCATCATAGAGAAGGAACCTAGAAAATGTTGACAAAAGATTCTTCTGCCCAAGCAGCATGATCAGTGATAGAGGGAGGCAAAAATTGTAGCAGATCGTGGAAAAGACCAAGTCTACCATATGTCAGCAGAAGAAGCCGAGGCGTCAGATGAAGCAATGGCAGAATATGGCACCCAATACCCAAAGCAGGAACATTGAGGATATCACTGTGACTGCTATACCTGATCTTTTGTATCCTGAGTTGGTAATCTTTCTTATCTTTCCCGCTTTATCATATTATCATTGTTGACCCTAGTCCCTTCCGTGTTCATCTCCTTCCTTATAGAAATTTCGAAGACGAAATTTTTGTTAGGCGGGTAGAATGTAACACACCATTCCCAGAATACATACTTAGATACGTGTTATGATTTTTCAATCATATTTTTTGATTATCTTCCAGTATTTATTTTCATTGTGATTAATTTTGTTATTGCTTGGTTTCGCATCCGGATTCTCAGGCTTAGAGGCAACCCTAGTCTGGACCGGGGACCTGATCCCAGTATACTAATCAATTTGACCTTTCTGGTAGTTATATTTGATCAATTTTAGTTTCAAATAATGTTTTTCAATATTTTAAAATTTTCATGATTTTTCAGAATTTTTAAATTATTTTAATAGAATCTCCAAAAACGAATTGATCGGTACCGCCGATTGATTCTCAGATTTTTAAATTACAAACGGAGTTAAATTTCTAAAAATTGCTTTCAAATTTTTCTTAGGATAATATTTACATTCTTAATGCATTTTTGAGATTTTTCTGAATTTATCAAAATCCGATCAGATTCGGTATTGACCGGTATTGATGATAGATTTTAGGATATTTAATTTGAAATAGAATTGAATTTATTGAATCTGATTTCACCATGATATTCGGTATAATATTGTTTATTTTTGAGAATTTTTGGGAGCTTTTCGAGATGCTTGATTTTTGGGTGATTCCAATGTTTTTCTGAAAATTTTTCACATTCGCGACCGATTCTGGGGAATCCACCATTCGAATTATTTTTATTTTTTCTTCCAATTACGTTTCTTCCTTTTTCCCTTTCATTTTTCCTTCCTCATTCCTTTTCCTTCCAACAACTTCCAAGCACTTCTCCATTATTCTAAAATATTTTACTTCCTTCAAAATATCTCCTCCAAAATATCCCAACCCATCCTTAACTCCTCTCCCATCACCAAAACAGCTAAGCCACCTCACCCTATCCTTATTTTACAAAAATAACCTAACTGTAATCCTTTCCCTTTTCATTTAAACTCCAACTCCAAACTATACACCATCTTCTCCTTTAACCTACCGTTCTCCATCAAAAATCCTAATCATCACTAACTCCTCCTTCAGTTTCACTACAATTACAACAAGTACAACTCCCTACCATCATCTTTTACCTCCTCCATCTCCATTTATTCTACCACAAACTCCAAAACTCTACCAAATTTCCACCACCTCCTTTACCTTCTCCAAAACAACCATCACCAACAAAATTCTTCTACCAAACCACCTCTATTCCATCTCCACCTAGGCCGGCCACCACCCCAAGCTCTAGGTCAACCCCTTCTACTCCGGTGACATCTCCAGCGACAATTCTGCCAACTACTTCAACATCAACTTCCTCCACCACTACAACTCCTCCTTCACCACCACCTCTTACTCTTCTCTTTCCATCACTAACATCTTTCACTCTCACCACCATAACACCACCTTGTCACCACCACCTCAACCTACAAAATCACCACCACCATCATCTTTATCATTTTCTCTTTTTCCTTAGCCATTAAAATCTAACTCCACCATCTCCACCAAGTTCAACAAGCACCAACACCACCACCCTTTCCTTCTCTCGCTCTCCTCTCTCCCCTAGGCCGGCCACCTTCTTAATCAACCTAGAGGCCGGCGCACCCCCTAGGGCCGGCGCACCTCCCAAGGGGCCAAGCCCCCCTCTCCTTCTCTTTGCTTCATGTATTTCCTCGCTCGGGTGCTTTGGCGCGGTAGGTTAAAAATTGTGTTTTAGGCGAGTGTTTTTCCTCGTATTGTCAAGCTTGTACTGTATTTGGGTTTGTGATGTATTTATGTATGTGGTCCTATGCATTTGTACTGGGTTGTATGGTGTATCGGTATCATATACTGTATGCTGTGTTTGAATACGTGTAATAGTGTAAACGATATGATATTTGTGCACATGTCGATACTAACCATGCAGGTACCCATGTATAGCATTCAGGGCTTCTGTGACTCTCGAGCTAGCTACCTAATAGGTTTAGGCCTTGCATCCTAGGCTTCATATTAGCTATCGAGAGTGCGTGTAGACCCTAGGCTTACTTCAGCCCATTTGAGCTTACGCACAGCCTTCGGGCTTGACACACCTTGTGGATGCTTTACTTACTACCTGTTTATATGCATGATTGTATGGTACTAACACTCCTACAGGTACTCATGTACAGTCTCTGGGCTTCTGCTCACTCCCAGGCTAGCTACCCAATAGGTTTGGGCCTTGTGCCCTTATGAGTTTTAAGGTAGCTACCGAGAGTGCGCTTAGACCTTGGGCGTACTTCAGCCCTTGGGGCTTTCACCCACTTTCTCAAAAGAGGACTGCGTTCAGACCGTCAGGTCTTTTAGCTCTGCCTGGTTGGTGAGCTTTGCGCACAGCGCTTAATCACTAACTCCGTCCGAGTGTTGTTACGCCAAGAGTACAGTTTCGTCATGGGTGATGCGGAGCAGTTTGCCTACCCCCACACACGTGCGTTAGATGAACCGCGAGCGCTAGTCACGCTGAATGTGATGGCTTCCAGTGCTATACGTTAGCTTCGCTTCAGCGTTGCTTAAGTTCCGATTGATTGTGCTTGGCTATTAAACTATCACTTGACATGTTTTCACTTGATGTGCAAATACTTGTCGTATTATCACCTGACATCAACATGCTATCACCTGACAACTACCTGTATCACTTGACATTGATATATTAACACCTGATACCTCCATGCTTAACTTTTGACTCATGATTATCACATTACGAGAATAAAGTACTTGATCTCCTGATAGTACTCCTGTTATGCATATACTCCTGATACTTCTAAAACTATTATGTTCCTGCTCATTACCATAATCTGATAATTATGCTTAATAAACTTAAAAAGGACAACTTATATCGGGATGTGGGGAAACTAATGAATATTGGTGATTTCGTGTTTATAGTGGTCATAGGACTGACAACTTGTGTTGGGGTCTTAATCCCTGTATGAAGACTCGTGTTGGTTGTCTTAATTCCCACTAGGTCATGTTCTGGGCAGTGACGGGACCCACTATAAATATAATCCATTAATCATCATCAGTTTTCCTAACAACCTCGACTTACTCATATATGAATGTATGTGTGTTGAGATGTACACCAGGACACATATCTAGATATATGAGTCAAACGAATAATAATTATAAGATGCTAATATGAGTTTATTAGGTTTTATTTGGTTTTATTAGCTTTAACAATTTTTATGTTGTTTTCCTAATTTAGAAGGTAGTTAGTGTTGCCATCTCTGCTTTACTTGCTGCTTCCCTGCCTGCTTTTGTATGCCTATGCTCACGTCACGGTTGTCAATTCATACTGATGATTCAGATTTATCGATACACGTGTGCTTATCCCTGCACGCCACTTGGCGCTCATCTTACCACTCATTGGGTAGCTTTTTGACTCTCCTGGACCTTCATGTCCGGATCTTGGAGCTTGGACAGACGTGGATCCTTCTGCTGAGGATCAAGCTTACTTTGCGGAGCAGGCAGACCAGCTATGGCTCTAGTCCCCTCTTTTGTCTCCCCCTGTTTGGCTCGTGGTATCTCCTTGTAGCTTGTGAGCAACTTTTATAATGTTCATATTGTAAATCTTACTTTTATATTACCTGGTGATGTAATGTTATTGTAATACTAGATCACACTCTGTGATAACTATGTACTTGTACTGTTGTATTGGAATATGTATTACCCTCATGCTTCTGTACTCTGATTCTTACATGTACTGATGCTTAGCGTATATACGTGAGGATATTTTCGACCTACGTATATACTAGCAATAACGTCTCCATACCAGCAGGATTAGGGCATTATAGTTGTTGATGGCCTATGATGATGGATAATCATTTCTATATTAGTGTAGCTTGCACCTTCATTTCGTAGTGTAGATCAAGAATAGAGAAGATCTTATATATTATACTTCTCTCACCTTCGAGGCAAGGTACATCATTGATATGGATCACAGGTAAGCAGGCGCCGAAGAGGTAAGTGTTTTATTTAGCTTTTCTTTATTCTCATTTCTTAGCTTAGAAAACTATTTCAAAAACCAACTCTCAACTTCTTACTATTTTTATTTATTTGTATAAACTTGTTTTTCATTTTCTCCACCTTCTCAATCTACCACTTTTTTCTTAACTTAACAATAGATTCTTTTTCCTTTTCTTTACAAAAATAAGAGAAGATCTTTTAACCATTTCAAGTGAAATAAAAGAGAACTTACAATAAACCTCTATCGCTAGTCCCTCTTTGTGGATTACAACCCGTATAGCCACTTACTATCGCGGTAGTATTGAGTACTTTGCACTTTCTGTTCTTAAATTCTAAAATTTTGTATTATATGTGCGAGTTTAAACTTAATCAAATTTTGGCATCATTGTCGAGGAGGGACGGTATGTAACTCTTTTTTGTTTACTTTATTAGTTAACTTTCTTCTCTTTTCTTGTGTACAAGAGGAGACATTAAGAAAATTTTGCTGCAGTGGACATATAAGTGGTCATGGACTCTGCTCAAGAAAACAGAGCCCAGAAGCCCTCAGATTTGCCGCATTCCCACGGCATCTGAGTGAACTACTAACCTGTAATTTTTGCTGGTTAGTTGAATTGCAAAGTTTAAATTTCTATAGCTATTTATTTTCTTGTTTAACTCACTGTGCATACTTTTATAACCTCAACAATAAATTATTACTTGTAAATGTTAAAAAATGTTTAGACTTGCATTTAGACATGTGTCATTTCATTACATTTTCTATTTACTGTTGAAGAGTGTTGGAGCCAAGGTACGTGTGCATAGCATATAGTTTAAAAAATATATTTTGAGTGATGTATATTACTTAAAATATTGTTTTTTTCTATATACTTGTACACTTGCACGATTACGATTAAAGGCATATCCTTAAATAAGATAAGGTGAAAAGTTATTACCCTCCCTTAACCCACAAATAATCTCCTCACTCACTAACCCAAGCCTAACTTAAAACTCAGTAGACATTGGCTCTAGGGACATCTCGAACTCAATAGGAGATTGACCTAAGAGAAAAGTTGATTAGAATTTGACTCTTGCCAAATCGATGTCAAAGGTTAGGGATTGAGAGGCAAAATCTCGAAGAATAGTGGTTTGGCATAGTTAGGCATGTTGATTAGGCACTGATACCTCCCACTAGTCTTGTCCCTACCTGACCGATTAAGTTGTAGCCAGATCTACAATATATCCCCATGAACAGTCTAATCAGTTAGGAGTCCTCTAGATCTAAGGTCTATTCTAGCTTAGGCTAGATTTGTTTGTTTGCTTGCTTGCTTGTTTGCTTACCTGTTTTTGTTTTTATTTTTAACATCTTTATAATATGGATTACAATTATAATTATTCTAATGCATATAGTGACCATACTTTACCCTGACCTCTTTTGACTCGAAAACTACCAACCCGGCATTTTATAACTTTAACCAACAAAGTATTCAGATTGGTCTTATTCGATTCAATATATGCCCTAGTTTCAATATTATGAAAAAGACTGGAATAGTCATAATAACTCTTCACAGAGTCAGTGGGAATACAACTCCCCCAAGTCATATGGTCAATCACCTTACCAACATCCAGCTTCATATACCCCTTTTTTTGAAAAACCAATAGAAGAACCAATTGGCTGGGAAAAGAGGATGGAAGCCTTAGAAGAGCTCAAGCGGTAAATTCAAGATCTAAAAGACTCGAAATCCCATTAAAATTTTCAAATTCAAGATCTTTACTCTATTTTTCAAGTCTCACAACAAGAAGAACATACTGACTTAGAAAAGAGCATGAAATTTTTGATTCAATTCCTAAGCTATCATATGAATATGATAAAAGCAAGACTTAGTTGATTGGAAAAACATGCGTAAGAATAAGAAAACTCTCCTTATCCAATCTTTTACTATTCCTGACACGTCAAACCATAATGATGAAAACCAGAATCATGGTATCTTGAAAATTTTGACCAAGATTCAATTTTACCATAAAATCTTAAACTTGACCAATATCAGCCCATTGATAAATTGGCAAGCTTTTATTTCAATGAAATTTAACTTGAACATGAATGTAACCCCGATCCACAACTTTGTAATTCTATTTCAACTTTTGAATCTATATTGACTCTGATATCATTATCCAATTTGGACCTATTTTTCGAGTCAACATTGATTTCCTTACTTATAGACTTTGAAATTGAACCACAAATTTTGGAAAGTCACATTCCACTGATGGGAAGAGAATGTGAATTTTGATTTTTTGATTTGAACTCAACTATTGAAACAATACCGACTCACAAACCTACACTAGATTTTTTCGAGTTAGTAGTGATTCCCGAACCTATCACTTTTGAACCCAAGTCAACCATTCCACCAAGTCACATTCTTTTGTTAAACATAGGTATAGACCATAATGACTTCGTGATGATTTTTCAAGACTGATCATGTGAAGGGAATAATTTTCATGATAAGATCTTGCATGATTCTATTCATATTGGGGATTATAATTATGTAAATAGAAAAGTGGTCAATAAAGGTGGGTCCCGTGAACCACCACATTATTTTTATTGGGCAGCAACGATTGGCCCAATCCGACTACCACCGGAACCATCACCTTAAGATAATATTTTTCTTTCCTTTCTTCTTTTTCATGTATTTATGCATTTATTCATACGTTGAGGACAATGCATGTGAAAGGTAAGGGGGAGGGTTTTAACATAATATAGGTTTTCTTTTTATTTAAAAAAATTATTAACATTTTCTTTGCTTTTAAAAACTTTTTGAAAAGAGAAACAATATTTTGACCTATTTTTTAGTCAATTTTAAGGAATAAGAGAATCTTAATTAGGATTTCTTATACTTGGTCAAAATAAGATTATTTATTTAATTTCTAGGGTTAGAAAAAAATTTGAAAAAATAATTTAGTTTTGATTTTACCTTGATAAAATATGCATACTTTATACACTTACACACTTAGGGTTCAAAAATAAAGATTCTTATGCCTTATAAAAAGAAAAAAAGAAAAAAATATATATATCAAAAATCTTCTGATTAAGTTGGTTATTTGTACCTCATAAATCATAAGTATTCAAAGCAGTCCATCTTATAAATAAAACACTTAATTTTGTGTCCTTATTTGCTCGAGTCCTAAGTCCTTGGAATGTTTTTCTCACTCAGTGCCCTAAGACTGTCCAGTTTGAAAGTCACTGACTAAAGGCTTGTTACATGAGCAGATTAAAGAGCCTAATAGAACTAAAGATAATAACGCCAAAATATGAAAAACATGGCATAAGAGTTAGAGTTAAAGAATCTCGAGTCAAAATTTCACTGTCACGAAGGTGCATATTAGTTAGGGTAAAATAATAGACTAGATAAGAAATATAATTTGATTTCTTACTTTGATTTGATAACAAATTTTTGAATAGAGACTAAGTTTAGAAATAAAAATTTATGTTTTCCTATAACTTATAGATTACTTGAACTCTTACAATAATACTTCAAATATTTTCTCTATTTTTTCAAAATGATTTTCAAAAATACTAACACTTTGTTTCCCTTTATGGATTTTATGTATGTAATCCACAGAAAACCCTCACGATATAAAAACTCATCCTCTATGTGTAAACTAGAGGTTTAACGGCTTGTTGCATATGCTAAGTGCAACCGTAATTTCTACGAAAGTGAGTTAGACTAGGTTAGTTTTGTTTTACTTTTTATTTGTTTTGCTTAAGGATGAGAAAAAGATAGGTGTGAGGTTATGATCGGTCACTAATATTGTATATTTATTATCATATTCTCATATTTGTTGTTTAATAACTCTGCTATTTAATTATTTTTTGTCTAATTATGTGCATAGCCTTTACCAAGGGAGAAGGAAGAGAAAACAAGCCCAAAATCCACTAAAATTTAGATTTAATCAAGATCAAATAGACAAAGGCAATTCCAGCTGAAGATCAGTGCATACCAGGAATTAAAATTAGATTTTATGGATCTAGTTAGTTAACTGAAGATCAACAAAAGAATCGTCAAAATCAGAGGATCAAACGGGAAATTAATTTTGATAAAAGGAAAAATGAAGCTTCCCCCAAGATCCTTCCCCTAGATGTAGAGGCCACATCTAGGCTGCGGATTCGCGGCCAAAGCTCCGGATCTGTCGCATTTCTGTTGAGATACGTGGAGCATTTGCTCCCTCTATCTTCAAACACTCTCTCTCTCTTCAACATTTTGCTATAAATACCTGCAAATTCTGAGGCCAGAGGGAATGATATAACAAAAAGTATAGGCTAAGCTGTTCTTTAGTTTGTAACTTAGAATTATTTATTTTATTTATGTAACTGAGAGGAGAGAAGAGTTTCATGAGAGAATGAGAGTGAAGCTTGTACAGAGGGTAATACCAGTATAAGTAAGTTTTCTTTTCTTTCATTGTTATTTGAATTAAATCAAAAGTTATTTTTTCTTCTTTACTCTTGTTTTTGTCTACTTCCCTCTTCTATGTTTATAAATCCGAATGACTCCAATAGTCTCGAATTTTCCTTATCCTAACAAGTGCTGCTGATGGCCTATGGTGATGGATAGCCATTTCTATGTTAGTATAACTAGCACCTTCATTTCGTAGTGTAGATCAGGAATGGAGAAGATCCTATATGTCATACTTCGCTCACCTTCGAGCCAAGGTACATTGTCAATACGGATCAAAGGTAAGAAGGCGCCGAAGAGGTAAGTATTTTATTTAGCTTTTCTTTATTCTCATTTCTTAGTTTAGAAAACAATTTCAAAAATCAACTCTCAACTCTTTACTATTTTTATTTATTTGTATCAAATCATTTTTTATTTTCTCAACCTTCTCAATCTACCACTTTCTTCTTAATAATAGATTCTTTTTTCCTTTTCTTTACAAGAACATGAGATGATCTTTATCCATTTCACGTGAAATAAAAGAGAACTTACAGCACGCTTCCATCGCTAGTCCCTCCTTGTGGAACACGACCTGTATAACCACTTGCTATCACGATAGTTGATTGAGGCTAAACCTACACACAAATTACAGAATATTAGATTTAAGAATAAAAAATGTGCAAGTGCTCAATTCTTTCGCTATAGCAAGTGGCTATGCGGGTCGTGATCCACAAGGAGGGTTTGCGATGGAAGCGTTACAGTTCTTTATTGAAATCGTTAAGAAGAAAAGCGAAGATTCTTCTCTGTTTTTAAGTTAAGAAAAGGAAAAAGAATTATGTTAAAATTAGAGAGAAAGTGAAAGATGAAGAAGGTGGAAAAAATCAGAACATAATGAAGCGAATATGTACAAATGAAGTGGAGAAAAAAAAAGAGTGATTTTGAAGAGATGGTGATTTAATTTACAAAAATGAAAGAAAGAAATAAAAGAGTTACTTACCTTCTTTTCACCAAAAGCTTACCTTGAGTTTTTAGCTTCGATGTTACCTTGAATTGGAGGCAAGCAGCGCATAGCCCATAAGAGTCGAATGCTGGTCTCTTCCACATTACATCATCAAGATACGCAAGCATGAAATGATACAGAGAGACTCACAATTCCATCGTTATGAGCTATCGGTGGCACTCGCAAAGGCAAGGCTCTTTCGATGTTTTTAGACTCACTTGGAAGACAGTTGTACCAAAAAGAAAGGTAAAATAGAAAAGAAGAAGAAGAAGACTAAAAAGAAGTACATACACAAAAAGAACATCGATTTGATTTCATTACAATCAAAGAAAAGAAATAAGTCTTACACCGGTGTCACTCCAGCTCTAGCTTCAGTCTTGTTCTTCGATGAAAGTCGATCTCCTCTGAATTACATAAATGAAAACTAAAATTACATGAAAAGAAAGACTAAAAACCTAAACTAAGAAATGAAAA
Organism: Agave tequilana; assembly: GCA_038442645.1. Taxonomy (NCBI): domain Eukaryota; kingdom Viridiplantae; phylum Streptophyta; class Magnoliopsida; order Asparagales; family Asparagaceae; genus Agave; species Agave tequilana. The sequence continues at coordinate 86,038 of JAVJIF010000297.1, read as the reverse complement.
CTAGGCTAAATTCCTATCTCTGCATTGATGTCCCTTTTTCAGCGAAAGTACAGGCCTTTTATAGGCAAATACCCAACAATCAGGATCCCGGGGAGGTCGGGGGAGTTCACGCTCCCCCTAACTCCCCAAGATTGCCGCGAAAATGTGGCCCAAGCCGCGTTTCCGCGGCCAGGGTGTGGCCAGATGGCCACACCCTGTTGGTGGGTCTCTCCGGGGGTTTTTTCTGGCTTTATCCTTTGTTGGTTTTGTCGTTTGAGCTCCGGATTCTGATGAAATGGCCTTGGATTCTTGGCTTTAACCGATCGATTCTGAGAGGATTCTTCTCAACCGGTTTCAACCTCTTGATTTTGCCCTGATTTTATGTGTACGAATTAACTCTGATTTAATTCAGAATTCTGGTGGGCTTTTGGGCTCATTTCTCTTCATCTCCTTAAGGATTGGGCCTGCAAATAAATTAAACAAATAATTAGGACAATGCAGGCTTTTATTCTAAAATAAGTATGGAAATGTGACATTAAATATGCAACATTAGTGACCAATCACACCCCTATACCTATCTTTTGCTCGTCCTCGAGCAAAACAACTAACTATACTAGAGATTATTAGACCACTTTCGCAGGTCGCGCGATTGCACTGAGCATGTGCAACAAGCCGTTAAACCTCTAGGTTCCCCCTAGAGGACGAGTTTTGTCTCGTAAGGGTTTTCAGCGGATTGCACCCACAAAATCTATAAAGAAAGAGAAATAAAGAGTTAGTATTTTCGAAAAGCATTTTGAAAGAGAAAAATATTTGAAATATGATTGTAAGATCTAAGCAATCTATAAGTTATAGGAAAGCCGAATTTTTCATTCCTAAACTTAGTCTCTATTCAAAAATTTGTTATCAATCAAAGTAAGGAGCCAAATTGTACTTCTCATCTAGTCTATTACTTTACCCTAAGTCATATGCACCTTGTGACTGTGAAAATTTTGACTAAGGGCTCATTAACTCTAACTCTTATGCCTTATTTTATTTGTGTGTGTGTATATATATATATATATATATATATATATATATATATATATATATATATATATATATATATAATATTTTAGTGGTATTATTCCTTAGTTTAGGCTTTCTAATCTACCCATGTAACGAGCCTTTAATCGATGACTCCCAAATCAGACGGTCTTAGGGTTCCAGGTGAGAAGACACCCCTAGGACTTAAGACTCGATCAAATAAGGCCACAAAACTAAGGATTTTATTATATGATGTACCCTTTTTAGGCGTGAATACTTATGCTTTATTAGGCACAAATACCCAGCTTAATCAGAGGATCTTTCTTTTCAAACTTATCTATCATCTTTCGCATAAATACTAAGGCTTGCTTAAGCCAAAGCACCTAGCTAATCAATAATTAGACTTGTTATTTTTTTTCTTTTTTTTCTTTTTTTTTCAAACTCATCTAATTATCTTTTGCATAAATACTAAGGCTTTCTTAGGCCAAAGCACCTAGCTAATCAATAATTAGATTTGTTATATATATATATATATATATATATATATATATATATATATATATATATTTAATAAGGCATAAGAATCTTTGTTTTTGAACCCTAAGTGTGTAAGTGTATGAAGTGTGCATATTTCATCAAGGTAAAGTTCAAGACCAAATTACTTTGACAAATTATCTTCCTAACTTTATAAATCAAACAAATAATCTTATTTTGACCAAGTATAAGAAATCCTAATTTGAATTTTCCTATTCCTTAAAATTAACTTAATTTCTTACAAAAATAAGTCAAAATATTGTTTCTATTTTTCAAAAAGTTTTTTTTAAAAAATAAAGAAAAGTGTTATTTTTTTTATTTTTTTAAAGAAAAAGAAAAGTTATGTTAGACCCTCCCCCACACCTATCTCATGCATTGTCCTCAATGTACGAATTAATGCATAGATGCATGAAAAAGAAGAAAGGGAAGGAAAGTGTTACCTTATTGTGGTGGTTCCAGTGGTGGTCAGATTGGTCCACGAAACATGGCCCAATCAACTTTTCTTGGGTCTCGGAGGAACCCACCAGCACTATCTTTAATATAACCCATTAAAAAGATAAATCCATGAAGGATCTTTATTAAATATTTTACCCCATCTAATTTCCATATTTCATAATTTATTTCGGAGTCAAATTTATCAACCACCTCGTCCCAGAATGGAGTATGAAATGATAGAATGTTTGACTTGGACTCATGAAGGGTAGGAACTATTACCGACTCAGGAAGGTGACTTAAATCAAGTAAAGGTTCAAGAGTCGAAATTGGTTCAGGAATTGGGTCCAAGTCAAGAAGTTGAAACTCAAGTCCACATGTATTTTCCAACAATGGAATGTGACCTAATATGGGTGATTCCAGTTCAGGAATGATAGGCGGGGGAATCAAAACTGACTCTAGAATATTATTCAAGTTTGGTAACAAAACAGGAGTCAATATTGATTCAGAAAGTTGAACTGGATCACATATGTGAGAATCTAGGTCACATATCTCATTGAGTTCAATATCAAAAAATGGAGAACTTGCCAATTTATCCATAGGATCTTCGAAAGTGTAAAGTTGGTCAAGTTCAACATGGTCCTCAAAGATAGGTGATTCAATTTCTTTATGAATTGGTACAGGATCCAATGTTGACTCCGGGAAAAGATTGAAGTCAGGTGAAGATACCAGAGTCATAATCGAATCAGGAAATAGAATTGAATCACTAATTTGGGGTTCAGGATCATAATCATTTTCAAGTTCTATTTCAGGAAAAGGAAAACTAGCCAAACTATCAATATCTTTTTCAAAATTTGGAGTTTGGGCAAGTTCAAATGGTTGTTCTGAAATAGAATTTTGGTTTCCAAAACAACATGACTCTTCGACTCTAACAGAATGGTAAGTGACATCGGGACGGTGGGAACGTAGAGATTCGACCATCATATCTATGTCACGATTACGAGTGTGTTGAGCCTGAGTCATGGCTTCAAGCATCTTTTCATAGTTGATAGGTTCATTGTTTTGATGAAAAGATGAAGAATTGTCTTGGAAGTGGTAGTGAAATTGTGAGTCCATCAGATTTTGGGATTTGTGTTTGGACTCACGCATACTCATTTCCATAATTGATGGTTTCCTATTTTGGACGGGTGGAACTGAGTATGAATCTTGAACATAATGTGGACTGGGTGGAGAAGGAGGGCAAGGTGGTTGGAAATTATGCTCGGGGGAGGTGAATCCCCACTGACTCGGTGAAGAGTTGAAATCATTATGGAAATTATAGTTATTAGATGGGGGACATGGGTTATATGGATTCGGATAAGACCAATCCGGCACACTAGGTTGGTTAAAGTCATGATATGCAGGGTTGATAATATCCGAAAATGAACTTGGTGTGTAATATGGATTATTATTAAAGTTGAAAGAATTATTATTATAAGTCATATCACACACTAGAATACACACAAAAAAAAAAGATAAGCAAACAAATAAACAAACAAGAAAGAAAAAATGCTAACCTAAGTTAGGGTAGACCTAGACCTAGACGACTCCTAACTGGTTAGACTGTCCACAGGAGGTTTAATGTAGACTTTGACCACAAGCTAATCAGCCAGGTCAGGGCAAGGTTGGTGGGAGGTTTTCCGTCAAAAGACGTTCCTTAATTAAATAACCACCAACCTTCGGGCTTTCGACCCTTAATCCCTTTCCTAGACACTGATTTGGCAAGAGTCAAGTTCCAACACCTTTCCCCCTTAGGATAATCTCCTAATTGAGTACGAGATGTCCCTAGGGCCAACGTCTACTCATTTTAAGTTAGGCTTGGGTTAGTGAGTGCTTGGATTCTGATTTTTGGGCTAAAGAAGGGTGATTAAATCCCCACCTTATCTTATTATTGGGTGGTGCCCTTAAGATCAGTTTTTGTGCAAGTGTACAAGATAAATAAGATGCACTCTAAGCGATATAAATCAACCAAGAGATAGTCCTATTCTAAATGCAATGCAAACATACCTTGCTCCAGCACTCTTCAACAGTAAAATAAATGAATTGAAAAAAACGCGTGCCTAAAATGCAAACGTCTAATCAATTTTTAACTTTTGCAGCAAATGTTTTACTGTTGTAGCAGGTTTATGTTATGGCATATAAGAAAAATTAAAGTTGCAGCAAACTAGAATTTTTTTAAACTAAGCAGCCCTGAAAAAAGCTGTTAGTAGTCAACTCCTCCTTGCCGCGGATCCGCGGCTTTTGCCGTGGAAACGCGGCAATTCAGAGGGCCATTGGTCTCTGCTTTCTAGAGCAGAGGCCCAAGGCCACTTGTATGTCACTGCAATATTAATTTCCTGCTTTTATTGCCCTGTAACCTGCAACAGAGAAGAAAATTCGTTTAGTTCTAAAAAATTTGCAATAAAAATTCAGATTTCAATAAAAACCATTTTACCCTCCCCGGCAACGGCGCCAAAATTTGATTGAGGCTAAACCTACACACAAATTACAGAATATTAGATTTAAGAATAAAAAATGTGCAAGTGCTCAATTCTTTCGCTATAGCAAGTGGCTATGCGGGTCGTGATCCACAAGGAGGGTTTGCGATGGAAGCATTACAGTTCTTTATTGAAATCGTTAAGAAGAAAAGCGAAGATTCTTCTCTGTTTTTAAGTTAAGAAAAGGAAAAAGAATTATGTTAAAATTAGAGAGAAAGTGAAAGATGAAGAAGGTGGAAAAAATCAGAACATAATGAAGCGAATATGTACAAATGAAGTGGAGAAAAAAAAGAGTGATTTTGAAGAGATGGTGATTTAATTTATAAAAATGAAAGAAAGAAATAAAAGAGTTACTTACCTTCTTTTCACCAAAAACTTACCTTGAGTTTTTAGCTTCGATGTTACCTTGAATTGGTGGCAAGCAGGGCATAGCCCATAAGAGTCGAATGCTGATCTCTTCCACATTACATCATCAAGATACGCAAGTATGAAATGATACAGAGAGACTCACAATTCCATCGTCATGAGCTTTCGGTGGCACTCACAAAGGCAAGGCTCTTTCGATGTTTTTAGACTCACTTGGAAGACAGTTGTACCAAAAAGAAAGGTAAAATAGAAAAGAAGAAGAAGAAGACTAAAAAGAAGTACATAGACAAAAAGAACATCGATTTGATTTCATTACAATCAAAGAAAAGAAATAAGTCTTACACCGGTGTCACTCCAGCTCTAGCTTCAGTCTTGTTCTTCGATGAAAGTCGATCTCCTATGAATTACATAAATGAAAACTAAAAAACATGAAAAGAAAGACTAAAAACCTAAACTAAGAAATGAAAACTAGGCTAAATTCCTATCTCTGCATTGACGTCCCTTTTTCAGCGAAAGTACAGGCCTTTTATAGGCAAATACCCAACAACCAGGATCCCGGGGAGGTCGGGGGAGTTCACGCTCCCCCTAACTCCCCAAGATTGCTGCGGAAACGCGGCCCAAGCCGCGATTCCGCGGCCAGGGTGTGGCCAGATGGCCACACCCTGTTGGTGGGTCTCTCCGGGGGTTTTTTCTGGCTTTATCCTTTATTGGTTTTGTCGTTTGAGCTCCGGATTCTGATGAAATGGCCTTGGATTCTTGGTTTTAACCGATCGATTCTGAGAGGATTCTTCTCAACCGGTTTCAACCTCTTGATTTTGCCCTGATTTTATGTGTACGAATTAACTCTGATTTAATTCAGAATTCTGGTGGGCTTTTGGGCTCATTTCTCTTCATCTCCTTAAGGATTGGGCCTGCAAATAAATTAAACAAATAATTAGGACAATGCAGGATTTTATTCTAAAATAAGTATGGAAATGTGACATTAAATATGCAACATTAGTGACCAATCAATAGTATTGAGTACCTTACACTTTTTATTCTTAAATTCTAAAATTCAGTATTCTGTGTGCAGGTTTAACCTCAATCATACACAACCACCGCCCACCACCATCTCATTTTCATATCCACTTTCCCTCCTCCCTCCGCCTTGCTCGACTGCAAACCACACCACCTCCACCATCGCGCAACCCCCTCCGCCGGAGTCGCCGCAATCAGCCATGAGTCTCCATCGAGCCACCATGGCCTCCGCCATCACCTCCGCGAGCATACCTCCACCACCCTCCGCCTTGCCGAGATCCTCCCCCGGCAGCCCGCCATCATTATCACCATCATCCTCTCGGCCACGTCCCTAGAACCCACCACCCGGCTGAGATCACCTCCTCTTCTCCGCGTCCTCCGGCCGTGCCTCCGTGCTGCCATACGAAAGCCCACGGCCATGCAACCTCACTCTACGTGAGTTCTACTCTCCCTTCCTCTCTACTATTTCTCTCTCTTTTTAATTTTATGTTGTGTATATATATGTGTTATGTTTGTTTGTGCTTAATGTATTGTGTGTGGGTATTTTGGGTGAATGTGAATGCGATTGCATGTGTTTTGTTATAGTGCATGTGTGTATTAGGTTGTGTATATATGTGTGTGTGTATGTTGTGTGTGTGTGTACGTATATGTGTGTGTTTGTGTATAATTATGTATATATGTATTATGCATGTATATATATTTGTGTATATGTGTGTATGGTGTGTTTGGATCTACATGTGAATATATGTGTGAGTATGAATTTCAGTTGCAGCGATTCGGATCTAATCGTGCAATCTGAACCAGATAATAGGGACACAGAATTATGTTTGGAGAGTGTCGATACGCAAGACGATTCGAAGACTGACGCACGAGACGATTCAGAAATCCGGACCGGTTCATGCAGTACAGAACAGACGATGATTCAGGCTCAGAACCACGTCATTTCATGTGAGTGTTTACATTATCTATTTATTTTATTTGTACATTTCATAGTATTATTTCATGTGGACGTATAATTTATTGTTTAATCATCTTGTATTATTATTTAGCTTTACCGAGAGTGTCGCATTTTAAATTATATTCCATGTTTAATTATTGTTCATTTTAGATATTTATATACAATGGATCATATGTATACATTGTCACTATTTATGGGATCAGCATTTTCACGGAGATTGAGAGTTTCTCTTTATTGATTTGGATATTTTTGAATTTATTGGGCCAGCTAACCTGATTTGGTTAGTGGATTATGTTGGAGTAGAATATGACTTAAAAATTTGGGGACCGGATCAGGGTAGCTTGAATGGTTGATTTTACGGATATACCCTAAAGTTGTAGTCTCGAAACATTATATTATGTGAGAGTGGAATATTTTAATGATGATGGATCAAATATATCCCTGACGTCAATGTATATGGACTCCGTATTTTGATACTGATGTATTAGTATTTTATTATTTCATGTGAAATTGTTTTTCTATTATTTCATGTGAAATTGTTTATCATTTCGGATTTGGAACTGTGGTTGATGTAACTTAGGCTGTGATTGGATTTGGATCTTGGATTTGATTGATTCATGATTGTAGTTATATGTGGATACTTGAGTTAGATAGTCAGCCCACTCGATCTTTCTTGTTAATATTAAACAAGATGAGGATTTTAATTAGATATTTGTAATTGATAAAATAGGGGATTCTTTATTAAAAGAACGGGATCTTGGATCTCTTGTTGCTTGGATCTATCAGTGGACTTGATTGGAGAGGGGTTGACTTATACTTGGGTTTGGAGAATATGTGTAGATTGGATCAATCTGAAGTTGTGAATTATACCTTTATTTAGTGGATTTGTTATCGTGATTTTTGGATCTTGTACTTGACCTTGATAGAAGTGAAAGTGCGTAATAATCTTGATCAGATTGGAGTGTCAGGATTTGATTGAATGTATCAGAATATGTATTTGATTCAGATATTGAGACTTAAATACACCAGTGTCTCAGAGGATGGATGCATCAATGACTTTGAGGATCATAGTATATTGATAGGATGAGAGAACTGATTATTAGTTTATTAGACTTGTGATTTATGGTATCGGATACTCTGACACAAACTTAATGTTTGATGTTCACGATGACTCTATTGAGATTATGAGATGAGGGATCAGTTACCAATATATTCTTAGTACCGATAGATGAGATTTTGATTGATTCTAGATGAGACTGTATAGTAAGGAATCAGTGTTCAGACATGTTACTATATTATTTTGTTACTGAAAATTACTGAAAAAGTATTGTTAGACTGTAACCCTATGTGCAATTTTACTGTTTATCGTATATAGGGTTATAGCTACTGTTTACTGTCATTGTTACTGTTTATCGTATATACGATTATTATTTACTATTATACTGTACTGTTACTATCACTGTATCATTCCAGTAATTTAGATAACATGAATATTGATTGAATAAAATAATAATGTAAATAAAAAACTTATACTGGGATTGAAAAAATTAATAGAGGAGACAACGTCTGTATTAAGATACAGGTTGCGCAGCCGACTAAGGGTTCCACTGCAGGGTTCCCAGGGGATGACTGGCATCTTATCTATTAGTGTTTACTGTTCCATTATTTCACAGTGAGATTACTGTTACTATTACTGAGTACTTTGAGGTACGGCCTGGTTCAACGTTAGGAAACTGAGGCCATAATCCTGGGTATGTAGGTACTCACTGAAAGCACGGATAATGTCTCCAATCGATCAGTTTCAATAACTTAGGACCCCAATTGACACCTATAGTAGGCGTAGTATGGGATGCATCTATTACAGGTGGCAATTGGTGTTCGCTGACATAATTAATAATGATAAACTTTTTAATTGTATACTGTGACTGTTTGTGTTCACTTGTCATGTTTATACATATGATAAGATAGGCACCTGATACATGTATGCTACGTTAGACACCCGATGGTACACATGACCTGATGTACACCTGACACTAGCAATTACTGTCTTTATTATTGTTCATTTATATTTTGCATGTTATTTCAGTCATATCTAGTATATTTTTATAGTATTATCAAAGAACGCTCACACGTTATATGCACGCACCTTCCCCTTATTTACAAACTCATTGGGAGTTTCTGACTCCCTGGATTTGCATATCCAGATCTATGTATATTATCTTACAGATCAGGCATTTGAGGATCACACACATTACGTCAGGAGTTAAAGTTCCCTTTGCTTGATCCTCTAACTTCGGTGTCTTTTCGTACTTGTTATTATTGATTTCGTTATTCTTTGTGTTTTGAACTCAGCTTTCATTCCATTTCGATTATTTATGGAATATTATATCATGTGTAAAAATTTGTATGCATTGTTACCGTGATAATGATTCATCATAAAGATTATGTAGCTTCTTCAGGTTACTCTAGGCTTACTGTGTATATGTGGGGTATTCTCCTCATGTATATATGTCGTCGAGCCTCATTGCGACTCTGTTTCCGCGTATTTTGGAAAGTAGGGCGTGACACATTCCCTCAAGTTACTAGGAAACTAAACGAATACAAAAAGATAGAATCCCACATTTTCCATCAAACTTTTTCTTGAAGTTGATATTATGAGGGGTGATCATATGAATAAGTTCAACAATAATTTATCGTAAAGTGATCTTTGTATGAAAAAACTCAATCTCCATCGTCTATGACTATTACATCCTTATCTTCATCTTCTCTAATCAATGTGTCTGTGTGTTTTTTGGTTGCACTAACATTAAAGGGAGATCTTTTCTCATTTGAAGTGAGCTTCTTTTGAATGTTAATCTTCGCAGGGGCTTCATGCAGGTCTTTTGTTAGTTTAAGTTTGTAAGAAAATGACTCATGAAAGAAAACTAGCCATGTTTACCTAATGAAACTTTTCTCCCCCGAGTCTTTTTCCTTTTTTACTTTTTCCACATCCTTTCTATTCAGTTTAGGAGCAAAAGTGGACATATTATAGTGATTAATTTAAATGAAGGTAAATTATATGAAACAATCCTGTACTATCTAAGGGTATTACACCAAACTCCTCTTAACTATTAAAACTTGAATATTGACACTCTGGATCTTAATATTTTTAACTTTTCCCTTCAAACTAATCACATGCATTACAAGTGATGCACTTTATTCTCCTAATTACTTTAATAATTAATTTTTTTAATTTAAATTTTATGACTCTTAATTTTTCCTTAATTATCTTCTTTATAAGAAAACCCTAAGTAGTTGAGAGGAGGAGAGGAGAATAAGATTATGATGATAACGATGATGGTGGAAAGGAGGAGGTAGAGGAGGAAGTGGTGGTGAGGTGTTGGTGGGTTTGAGAAGAAGCAAGTGGAGGTGGTGGTGGTGATAGGTTTGAGAAGGAGGAGGAGGAGGAGGTGTTGGCGATGATGTTGGTTGTGGTGGTGAGGTTTAGGAAGGGAAAAGGGTGGAGGAGGAGGCAGTTATGATGGTAGCACATTTTAATAAGAAGTTGATGTTGGTGGTAGTGGTGGTGGATTTGAGGGGGAGGAGTAGGTGGTGGTGGTGGTGATGAATTTGAGGGTAAGGAAGAGGAAACGATGATAGTGGTGGCAGTGGTGGTGGAGGAGGAGGTGGTAGTTTTTTTCTAAAATTTAATTTAAAAAAGTCAAATGTTGTGTACATGTCCCTTTTAAAGGAAAAGTTAACAGTGTTACAGTTTAGGGGGTCGATGTGTAAGTTCTTATAGTTTATTGGTTTTTGAAGCAACATCTCTTATAGTGTAGGTAGTTTTACACAATTTACCCTTTAAATTATATTGAAGTTGACATATTGATGAAGTAAGAAAAACAAAAACAGGGCGAGCACACATAAACTTCCAATTTTAAATATTTTGATGTAAGAGACTAAAGAATAAGGCAAGACAAGCAGCAAGCTAAATAACTTGATCTGTCAACAACCCTTCTTTTGAACTGTCGACGTGCTTTTCCTGAAAGTCAGGGCTTGTCAGTTTTCTCCTTGGCTGATGACAGTACCCTTCGCTGTCTACAACCTAATTATGTAACAGAGTATCTGTTTTTTTATTAGGAATCTTTCTTGGGTTCCAAATTTGAATTTTGATAGATTTTACACTTTCTTTATTTTGAACTTTCTTTTTTTATTTTGAATTTATTTTTTATAGATAGAATAGGATTTATTGTAAGCCTACACATAGGCTTCTTGTACTCTTTATTTTTATAATCCAACTTTTATTAATAAACATTTGAGTTTTTTCCCTCATATTTGCTCGTGGATTCGAGTTATTCCTTTTAGCTAGTAGATTCGGATCGTTCTTGCTCGTGAATTTGAGTAGTTACTCCTACCTAGAGATCTCTTCAGGGTTTGTCAGCGCTAGAACGTAATCTAACCCACGACGATCGTCTTTTTAGCTTTTCTGTTTGTATCAAGTGGTATCAGAGCTTCAAAAAAATGCTCCGACGATGGCCAGAGATGACGACGAGCAATCCAGCCTCTCCACGAGAGTAGGCATTGTTGAAGTGAGACTTGGTGCTCTTGAGTCAACCATGGACACTCTAGTCCAAGAAATTAAGAGGTTGTCGCTCAAATTCAATGATCAAGGTCTTGTTAATGGTGAGTACCGAAGCGAGCGTGAACATTCATCAAACAATCCTCCACCATCACCTCTACCTTCACCAGGTAATCCTCATCTATCATGTCCACCTCCTTCAAACAATCAGCACCCACAACCTTCACCACCAAACCAACCACCTCCAATTCTCCCACCACCAATTCAAACATCCCCGCTACTATCATTCCTATATTAACCACCCTCATATCTATCATACTCAAATCAACTAACCCCATATCATCCATATCAATTACACCACCAAACTACCCTCCAAGACATCTCCAAATTGACAAATTCTCTGACAAGGAGTTTAACAACCCTAGTTATCAAGATGACAACTTTGGAGATGGCGACCTAGGTTACGAAAGGTATGGGAGATTTGCTAATCCCAATCCAAATAAGAGAGAGGTGGGTTTCTTAACCCTAATGATCGAGCCAAGCCTGCACACAGAAAAATACAGGGTTTAGGTATAGTGCTAGGTCCTCAATGCTGCCGTGTAGCCTAGAGCTAATAGGTCGTGATCTATAGGGAGGGATGACGATGAAAGCGTTGTGTAAGTTTTCTTCCAAGTTACTACACTAGTTAAAGTTTTGTTAGTTTTAAAAGGAAAAAAATGAAACATTAGACTAAATTAGAAGGAAAGTGAAAGGCAGAAGAAGAAGATGGTGTTGGTGTTTTGATTACAAGTGGAACTAAGTTCAAAAGAAAAAAAAAATAAGAGAAGAAAGAACATACCTTGGAGTAATTAAAGGAAAGCAAGTGACCAATTAAGTTGAGTAACGATAAAAAGAAGTGGGATAGTTCCATTGGCTGTGACTATCAATTTAACTCTCTTTAAAGAAGATTATATCTAGTGTCACTCTAAATATAACTCTTTCACTCTTTTTTGTCATGAAACTTTCCCTAATTCAAGTTATAAAGAAGGCAAAATTAAAAGAAGGCATAAAAAGCAGATAAAAGTAAATAAAGTAATTAAAGAAAGTAAAAATAAAAAGAGATAAATTGAAAAGAACAGAAGAACCTTTATTGAGCTGTCACCATCAATTACAAGCACTTCGTCTTCTCTTTATAATTTTCTCTCAAATTGAAAACTACAATGAATATTTGGAAAAGAAAAATCCTAACATTAAAACTCTCTGCGGAGTTCACCCCTCTGCCTTCGAAGTATATAGGTATTTATAGGAGAAATAGGATGAGGATAGACGCACGAAAATAAGAGGAGCTGGCGCTCCCCCAAATTCAAGTAACATGCTGCGAAAACGTGGCTTTTGTAACGTTTTCGTGATAGTATCTTGGCCGTAGGGCTAGGATCTGGGAGCGTATCGCCCATTGATCGTCCTCTATCCTTTTATCTTCTTGAATTTTGAATATCTACTTTAAATTTGATGATCTATCTCTTCAGCGAAACCGATAAGGTTTTCAAACAATCCATTTTTCTCATGAACTTTGATGATATTATCTTATCTAGTATATCTAGCTTTCAGATAAGATGTCCTCTAGAACCTTTAGATTTGAATCGAACCCCTTTCCTTTGAATTTTTGGATTTAATTGAATAAATCTGTCAATCTCTCTCTCTTCTTCCTTAATTGCTCTACAGACCGCTAGACATAAAAATATATCAAATAGAAAAGTTTTATTATAAAATAAATGTAAAAATGTGACACATATGATATTAAATATGCAATGTACATGTACGATCACATTCCCAAACTTATCTTTTCTTGTCCTTGAGCAAAATAAAAAAAATAAAAAATAAAACTAATCTAACCTAACTCAATTTTGTAGGAATCATTGTTGCACTTAGCATGTGCAACAAGCCGTTAAACCTCTACATTAACCCTAAAGGATGAGTTTTGTCTCGGGTTTCGGTGAATTACACCCATAAAATCCATAAAGAAAGAGAAACCAGTGTTAATATTTTCAAAAACGCATTTTGAAAAGAAAAGAAATATTTGAAGTATTTTTGTGCAAGACTTAAGCAATCTATAAGTTATAGGAATACCAAATTTATTAATTTCTAAACTTAGTCTCTATTTAAAAACTTGTTATCAATCAAGATTAAGAGTCAAACTGTATTTCTCATCTAGTTTATTGGTTTACCCAAAGTCATATGCACCTTGGTGACAGTAAAATTTTGATTCGAGATTCTTTAACTCTTACTCTTATGTCTTATTTTTCATTTTTTAGTAGTATTATCCCTTAGTTCTATTAGGCTTTCTAATATGCTCTTGTAACAAGCCTTTAGTCGGTAACTCTCAAGCCGAACGGTCTTAGGGCACCAGGTGAGAAAATACCCCGAGGACTTAAGGACTTGAGCAAACAAGGCCACAAAACTAAGGATTTTATTTATTATATGGATCATTTTTAGGCGTGAATACTTATGTTTTATGAGGCACAAATACCGAGCTTAATCAGAGGATTTTTGATATATATATATATATTTCTTTTTCTTTTTTTATAAGGTATAATAATCTTTATTTTTGAACCCAAAGTATGTTAGTGTATAAAGTGTGCATATTTCATTAAGGTAAAAATCAAGACTAAATTTCTTTTCTAATTTTTTCTTCTAACTCAATAAATCAAATAAATAATCTTATTTTGATTAAGTATAAGAAATCCTAATTATGATTCTCCTATTCCTTAAAAATAACTTAATTTCTTTAAAAAAATAGGTTAAAATATTGTTTCTCTTTTCAAAAAGTTTTTAAAAGCAAAGAAAATGTTAAAAAAATTTAAATAAAAAGAAAGCCGATGTTATGTTAGAACCCTCCCCACACTTATTTCATACATTGTCCTCAATATATGAATAAATGCATGAAAAAGACAAAAGTAAAGGAAAATGTTATCTCAAGGTGGTGGTTCCGGTGGTGGTCGGATTGGGCCAAGCGTTGCTACCCAATCAAGATAATGTGGTGGTTGACAGAACACACCTTTATTGACTTTTTTCTATTTACATATTTACAATCCCCAATATGAATAGGATCATGCAAGATACATGACCAATCTTGAAAAATCATCACTGAGTCATTATGGTCAATACCTATGTCCAACAAAGAATGTGATTTTGTGGAATGGTTAACTTAGGTTCAAGAGTGCTAATTTTGGGAACCCAAAAAAAATCAACTTTGGGTTCGAGAGTTAATTTTGGTTCAAGATTTTATTCCAAATTAAAGAACTTAATTTCACATTCTTTTTCCATCAATGAAATGTGACCATTCAAAAGAGGTGGCTCAATTTCAAAATTTATAAATACAAGAATCAATGTTGGCTCGGGAAATGAGTCCAACCTAGGTAAGGATACTGGAGTTAACATTGGTTTAAAAATTAGAATTGAATCACAAAGTTGTGGGCCGGGGTCACACATGTTCAAGTTCAATTTTATTGAAATGAAAACTTGCCAATTTGTCTATGGGTTGATATTGGTCAAGTTCAAGATTTTGTGGTAAAATTGAATCTCGGTCAAAGTCTTCAAGATACCATGATTCTTGATTTTTCATCAATATGGTTAGAAGTGTTAGGAATAGTCCAAAATTGGGTAGGGAGAGTTTCCTCATTCCTACGCATATTTTCTAATCGACTAAGTCTTTCTTCTATCATATCGAAAGGATCGCTTCGAAATTGATTTTTATCAATATGGCTAGAAGTGTCAGGAATAGTCAAAGATTGGGTAGGGAGAGTTTCCTCATTCTTAAGCCTGTTTTCTAATCGACTAAGTCTTACTTCTATCATATCGAAAGGATCGCTTTGGAACTGAATCATGGATTCCATATTCTTTTCTAAGTCGGTATGTTCTTCTTGTTTTGGTGGGACTTGGAAAACATAGTACGGATTTGGACTTGAGATTTTTTTTGCGAGTATTGAGTCCGTCAAGATTTGGAATTGTCATGTGGATTCAAGAAAGGCTTTGAAACTCTTTTCTAAAGAAGATCTCTATTTTATAGGTTGATCTTGATATTGAGTATGCGAAGCTGAATGTTGGTCAGGTTGTTAATAGTATGACTCGAGAGAGTTGTATCCCCACTGATTCGGTGAAAAGTAGTGATGATCATCCCAATCTTGTTCATAATACTAGGGTTAGGGCATATACTGATTCAGATAAGACCAATCTGACATATTTGGTTGGTTAAATTTGTGAAATACCGGGTTAGTAATATCCGAATCAAAAGAGGTCGGTGTGAAGTATGGATCACTATATGCATTAGAATAATTGTAATTGTAATCCATATCACAAAAAATATCAAAAACAAAAACAAAAAACAAACAAATAAACAAAAAAATCTAGCCTAAGTTAGAGTAGACCTTAGACCTAGGCGACTCCTAACTGGTTAAACTATCCACGGGAGGGGGGTGTAATGCAGAATCTGATCACAAGTTAATCGGCTAGGTAGTGGTAAGACCAGTGGGAGGTATCCGTGCCTAAACAATATGCCTAATTATGTCAAATCACTATTCTTCGAGGTTTCACCTCTCAATCCCTAATCTTTGATACTAATTTGGTAAGAGTTAAATTCTAATCAACTTTCCCTTTAGGTCAGTCTCCTATTGAGTCCGAGATATCTCTAAGGCCAACATCTACTCAATATTAAGTTAGAATGAGTTAGTGAGTGAGGAGATGATTTTCGGGTTAAGAAAGGGTAAAGACTTTCTCACCTTATCTTGTTTATAGGACAAGTCCTTAATTCATTTTAGTGCGCGTGTGCAAATATATAAAAAAATAACGACTCAGCAATAACATACATGTGTGCTTCTAAACTATATGCAATGTAGATGTACCTTGGCTCCAGCATTCTTCAACTGTAATTTAAATGTAACGAATTAAACAAATGCCTAGAGTGCAATATCTAAATTTTTTTTTTGCATTAATAAACAACCATATTACTGTTGAGGTTAGAACATTGTGTAGAATATATTAAACAGGAAAACTATCAACTAAAGTCGGTAAATCCTTGAATTTCAAACAATCTGCAAGAAACTACAGTTAGCAGCTCACCACAATTGTGGGTCTGATGCTTTATCTTCTTTGACAGAGGTACAGAGTAGCAATATGTCCACTGCAGCTCCTAGTTTTCAAATATTAGCCTCAGCACACAAAAAACAAAGAAGAAAAAGGTAAACCGTTTAAATTAAATCAAAAAGAAGAAAAACATACTGTCCCTCCTCGCCAACGACGCCAAAATTTTGATCGAGCCAAATTTGCACGCAAAAAAATACAGACTTTAGGAACAGTGCTAGGTCCTTAATGCTGCCGTGTAGCTTAGGGCTAACGGGTCATGATGTAAACATCTAAGGGGGGTGAATAGGTGTCTAGCTAATCTAATGATGAATTAATGCAGAATTAAAACTATTTATACAAATTAAAAACTATTAAGCTAAACACACCAAGTATAACACAAGAGTGTAGTTGAATTCCCGGTGAAGAGCTCTTGACTATCTCCTCAAGATTCCTCTAGATAAGAGTTGAGGTGTCGCTATGGCTCTCTTGGTTGAATACAAATGTGAGCAAATAATCCCAAGCATATAATAATTTAAGCACAAGATATATGAAACATATAAAAGATAAGCAATGTTAGCATGTAAGATATAAACACAAGTGAGAGATAGAGAAAGCAATCACAAACACGAGAGATTTGTTTCGACGTTCGAGCACCCTTACTCTACGTCCCCGCCTCCAACACTATGAAAGATTTTCACTAGAATCGATCCCACCAGATCACTCAGTGTCGCAACACCTACAAGGAGTTCATACTAAAACTCTTGAACTCACTAGTCCCTCTCTTGTTCCCGCAAGAACTACACACGCAAGAACATAAGTTTGTCGAGGCCGCACCTCTACACCGAGCCCCCAGAAGAACTCGAAACAACACGAACCCGCAAGTTCGCGCCCTCAAATACAAAGTAGAACAATTTGGTGATCTAAACAATTTGATCACCTAAAACACTCTCACAATAAAGATCCCTATAGGATTGATATAGCAATGGATAGCTCAAGTGTCTGTGTGAGAAAACTATGGATTGATTTGGTGGTGAAAAACTTAAATCTCTTTTTAGAAACACTCTTAAAAAACTCTCCTTTCGATATGGAAGTATTTGGCTCTAAAATAAGTGGAGATAAACACTTAGAAGTATAGGAAAAACTAGCTTGAAAACCCACTTGAAATCTTGTCTAAAATAGTCCAAGGGAACCCCATTTTATAGGCTCCTAAAATATTGCCGTTAGAAACCAACTCAGCAAAAATCTCTGTTGTCCGTCGACCGGCCGGTCAACCGCCAACGGTCGGATTTTCGACCGTTGGGAAACTCAGTCGACCTGTCGGTCAACCGAAAACTGGGCTTAGATCTAGCGGTCGACTGCCCGGTCGATCGGGGCCATTTACAGAGAGCAGAAGCTCTCTGACAGTCAGCTGGCCCATGCTGTGCACGTTTGTGCACATCGGTAGACCGGAGCGGTCGACCGACTTCTGTCTTGGCCGACCGGCAGAAGGCCAGTTCAACATTTTAAGGGATAAAAACTCGGTCTATTTACCTTCAATAAAATCCCATAAAATCTCATAAATTTTACAAAAATAACTTCTTCGATATACTCTGATATACAAACATGTTTGATTAAAGATCAAAACACATTACAAACGTTTTAAACTATTTTTGTAATATAGAAATTTTGGTTTAAACAAAAACCTATATTTTTCAAAAACAATTTTCCCAAAACTTCTCCAAATACAAAAACAAGATATTTTAAATAGTTTTGAAGCTTAGTATGTATGGGTATGATTCACTACACATATATCATGAAATATCTATATTTTTGACAATAGGCTCTAAAATAAGTTTCGATAAAACACATGTATATTTCGAAGCTTGAAAAATCAAACCGGTATTTTCCAAAACACATATAAATTGTGTGTGTGTGTGTATATGAACTTGAGCAATCCACCAACTGATCTATCCTTTACATTTTATCTAAAAATAAATCTTGACACTTACAACCACGACACAAGTCTCTTGAAAATCTTCTCTTGAAAATTTTCTTCTCCTTCTTGACTTGGTCCAAACCTTTGATTCATGAGCTAGACTCCTCTTGAGTACTTGATGCAACTTGATGCGCGAGCTCCTGAATCAAACATGTGCTATCTCTAAAACTTGACTTTAAATCTTTTGTTGAAGCTAAATACCTACTAAGATCTTAATCAAATATCTGAGACTAATTAAATACAAGATCATTAGTACTATAACTATATGAGTTAATCATCATCAAAACTAGAGTTATGGGCCTTTGGGCTAACAATCTCTCCCTTTTTGATGATGACAAAACTCATGGAGTTATATATGCATGGATTAAAGTTAAGCTTCAAAGAAGCTCCCCCTTAACTCATGCTTAGCAATAAATATAAATATATTCAATGAAGTTCACTAAACAAAACAAACTTATATGCATGGACAAGGAGATAAACATGATAAACTCATCAAAATACTTCTCCCCTTTTTTGTTAAAAACAAAACATATAGGCATAAACATGTATATATCAAAAACCAAATCCTTCTTCTCCCTTTTTGTATAAAACAAGGAGATGAAAGAAACATGCATATATAAACTCAAAAAATACTTCTCCCCCTTTTTGTCAAATCATCAACAAAAGGGTGAAAATAAATTAAACAATAAAGATATTTATAATATACATTCATGAAGAAGCGAGACGTGAAGTTAGCTCCCCCTGCATACATGCATTACATGAAGAAGGGATGACAAAACCCTAACTCGCAAAAAACATAATATACAATGTATAAGTGGAGATATTAAGCTCATCCTACACGCGTGTATCACATAAAGAAGAGATGTCAAGCTCCTTGATTGGTCGCTAATGTTGCATATTTAATATCATATTTCCATACTTATTTTAGAATAAAAGCCTGTATTGTCCTAATTAATTGCTTAATTTATTTGCAGGCCCATTCTTTAAGGAGATGAAGAGAAATGAGCCCAAAGCCCACCAAAATTCTGAATTAAATCAGAATTAATTCACACTCAGTAAATCAGGGCAAAATCAAGAAGTTGAAAACTGGTTGAGAAGAATCCTCTCAGAATCGATCGGTTGAAGCAAAGATCAAGCAAGTTTGATTTAGATTCTGACTGGATACATTTTAGTATTCGAATCATAACTTTTGCTACAGAATCTCAATTCTGATGATTCAAGATGATCCAGAAAACAGACTGACAGAGCTACAACTCTTATGTTGATCATTATTTCTAATTCTGTCAGTTGTTAAGTGATATTCAGCAATCAACACGCCAACAAACTGCAGATCAGAACTGAATATCCACCTCTACCCTCTCCATTTCTCCTATAAATACCTGCACTCAAAGGCAAAAGGAAGGACCATGCAGAGATAGGACTTAGCCAAGCTTTTCATTTCTAGGTTTAGGTTTTTAGCCTTTCTTTTTATGTAATTTTAGTTTTCATTTATGTAATTCAGAGGAGATCGACTTTCATCGAAGAACAAGACTGAAGCTTGAGCTGGAGTGACACCGGTGTAAGACTTATTTCTTTTCTTTGATTGTAATGAAATCGAATCGGTGTTCTTTTTGTGTATGCACTTCTATTTAGTCTTCTTCTTCTTCGTTTCTATTTTACTTTTCTTTTTTGTACAATCGTCTTCCAAGTGAGTCTAAAAGCATCGAAAGAGCCTTGCCATTGCGAGTGCCACCGATAGCTCATGACGATGGAATAGAGTCTCTCTCTGTATCATTTCATTCTTGAAGTAGTCTTGATGATGTAATGTGGACGAAGACCAATACTCGAATCTTATGGGCTATGCGCTGAATGCCTCCACTTCAAGGTAAAATCGTTGCTGAAAACTCGAGGTAAGCTTTTGACGAAAAGAAGGTAAGCAATTGTTTTTATTTCTTTTCTTTTATTTCTGTAAACTAAATCAACAACACCACTTCCTCCAAATCGTTTTCATTCTTCTTTCCACTTCATTTGTACTTTGTCGCTTTCTTTTGTTTTCTGATTTTTTCACCTTCTTCGTCTCTCGCTTTCTTCTAACTTTAACTATAACTTTCTTTTTCATTTTTATAACTTTAAAACAGAGAAGAATCTTCGCTTTTTTCATAAGATTTCAATAAAACTGTAAACGCTTCCATCGCAAACCCTCCTTGTGGATCACGACCCGCATAGCCACTTGCTATAGCGGAAGAATTGAGCACTTGCACATTTTTTATTCTTAAATCTAATATTCTGTAATTTGTGTGCAGGTTTAGCCTCAATCAAATTTTGGCGCCATTGCCGGGGAAGGTAAAACGGTTTTTATTAAAATCTGAATTTTTTTTGAATCTTTTCTAGAACTAAACAAATTTTCTTCTCTGTTGCAGGTTACAGGGCAAGCAAAGTAGGAAAATAAGTTTGCAGTGACATACAAGTGGTATTGGGCCTCTGCTCTAGAAAGCAGAGACCCATTGCCCTCTGCATTGCCGTGTTTCCACGGCAAAAGCCGCGGATCCGCGGCAATAAAGAGTTGACTACTAACAGGTTTTTGCAGGGCTTCTAGCTTTGCAAATTCTAGTTTGCTGCAATTATTTATTTCTTATATGCCATCACAAAAACCTGCTAATAATCAACAGTAAAAAGTTTGTTGCAAAAGTTAAAAATTGACTAGACGTTTGCATTTTAGGCACGCGTATTTTCAATTCATTTACTTTTACTGTTGAAGAGTGCTGGAGCAAGGTATGTATGCATAGCATATAGTTTAGGAAACATTCTTGGGTGATTTTGCTTTTGAATGCTACTTTCCTATATCTTGCACACTTACACGAATCAATTCTAAGGGCACTAACCCATAACAAGATAAGGTGGGGATTTAATCACCCTTCCTTAGCCCAAAAATCAGATTCCAAGCACTCACTAACCCAAGCCTAACTAAAATTGAGTAGACGTTGGCCCTAGGGACATCTTGGACTCAATTAGGAGATTATCCTAAGGGGGAAAAATATTGGAATCTAACTCCTGCAAAATCATTGTCTAGAAAAGGGATTGAGGGCCGAAAGCCCGAAGGTTGGTGGTTATTTAATTAAGGAACGTCTTTGACAGAAAACCTCCCACCAACCTTGCCCTGACCTGGCTGATTAGCTTGTGGTTAAAGTCTACATTAGACCTCCCGTGGACAGTCTAACCAGTTAGGAGTCGTCTAGGTCCTAAGTCTACCCTAACCTAGGCTAGAATTTTTTTCTTTTTGTTTGTTTATTTGTTTGTTTTCCTTTGTTTGTATTCTATTGTGTGATATGGACTATAATAATAATTTTTTCAACTATAATAATAATCCATATTACACATCAAACTCTTTTTCGGATATTACCAACCCGGCATATCATGACTTTAACCAACCTAGTGTGCCAGATTGGTCTTATCCGAATCAATATGACCCATACCCCCCATCTAATAACTATAATTTCCATAATGATTTCAACTCTTCACCGAGTCAGTGGGGATTCACCTCCCCCGAGCATAATTATCAACCAACTTGTCCTCCTTCTCCACCTAGTCCACAATATTTTCAAGAGTCATACTCAGTTCCACCAGTCCAAAATAGAAAACCATCAATTTTGGAACGGAGTATGCGTGAGTCCAAACAACAATCACAAAATCTGATGGACTCACAATTTCATTATCACTTCCAAAACAACTCTTCATCTTTTCAACAAGAGAATGAACCCATCAATTATGAAAAGATGCTAGAAGCCATGACTCATGCTCAAAATGCTAGAAATCGTGACATAGATATGATGGTCGAATCTCTACGTTCCCACCGTCCTGATGTCACTTACCATTCTGTTAGAGCAGAAGAGTCATGTAATTTTGGAAATCAAGATTCCATTTCAGCACAACCATGTGAACTTACCCAAACTCCAAATGATATTGATAGTTTGGCTAGTTTTCCTTTTCCTGAAATAGAACTTGAAAATGATTATGATCCTGAACCCCAACTTAATGATTCAATTCTATTTCCTGATTCGATTATGACTCCGGTATCTTCACCTGACTTTAATCTTTTCCCGGAGTCAACATTGGATCATGTACCAATTCATAAAGAAATTGAATCACCCATCTTTGAGGATCATGTTGAACTTGACCAACTTTACAATTTTGAAAATCCCATGGATAAATTGGCAAGTTCTCCAATTTTTGATATTGAACTCAATGAGATATGTGACCTAGATTCTCACATATGTGATCCAGTTCAACTTTTTGAATCAATATTGACTCCTGTTTTATTACCAAACTTGAATAATATTCTAGAGTCAGTTTTGATTCCCCCACCTATCATTCCTGAACTGGAATCACCCATATTAGGTCACATCCCATTGTTGGAAAATACATGTGGACTGGAGTTTCAATTTCTTGACTTGGACCCAATTTCTGAACCTATTTCGACTCCTGAACCTTTACTTGACTTAAGTCACCTTCCTGAGTCGGTATTAGTTCCTGTCCTTCCTGAGTCCAAGTCAACTGTTCTATCATTTCATACTCCATTCTGGGACGAGGTGGTTGACAAATTTGACTCCAAAATCAATTATGGAATTTGAAAATTAGATGGGGTTAAATTTTTAATAAAAATTCTTAATGGATTTATCTTTTTAGTGGGTCATATTAAAGATAGTGCTGGTGGGTTCCTTCGAGACCCAAGAAAAGTTGATTGGGCCATGTTTCGTGGACCAATCAGACCACCACCGGAACCACCACCTTAAGGTAACCTTTTCCTTCCCTACCGTCTTTTTCATGCATCTATGCATTAATTCATACATTGAGGACAATGCATGAGATAGGTGTGGGGGAGGGTCTAACATAACTTTTCTTTTTCTTTAAAAAAATAAAATAAAAAAAATTGACATTTTTCTTTTCTTTTAAAAACTTTTTGAAAAATAGAAACAATATTTTGACTTATTTTTGTAAGAAATTAAGTTAATTTTAAGGAATAGGAAAATCCAAATTAGGATTTCTTATACTTGGTCAAATAAGATTATTTGTTTGATTTTTAGGGTTAGGAAGATAATTTGTCAAAGTAATTTAGTCTCGATCTTTACCTTGATGAAATATGCATACTTCATACACTTACACACTTAGGGTTCAAAAACAAAGATTCTTATGCCTTATAAAAAATATATATATATAAAAATAAATAAGTCTAATTATTGATTAGTTAGGTGCTTTAGCCTAAGCAAGCCTTAGTATTTATGCGAAAGATAATTAGATAAGTTTGAAAAAAATGAATAAGTCTAATTATTGATTAGCTAGGTGCTTTGGCCTAAGCAAGCCTTAGTATTTATGCGAAAGATGATTAGATCCTCTGATTAAGCTGGGTATCTGTGCCTAATAAAGCATGAGTATTCACGCCTAAAAGAGGTTCATATAATAAAATCCTTAGTTTTGTGGCCTTGTCTGCTCGAGTCCTTAAGTCCTAGGGGTGTCTTCTCACCTGGTGCCCTAAGACCGTTTGGTTTGGGAGTCATCGATTAGAGGCTCGTTACATGGGCAGATTAGAAAGCCTAATAGAACTAAGGAATAATACCACAAAAAAAAGTATATATAAATAAATAAGGCATAAGAGTTAGAGTTAATGAACCCTTAGTCAAAATTTTCACAGTCACAAGGTGCATATGACTTAGGGTAAAGTAATAGACTAGATGAGAAGTACAATTTGACTCCTTACTTTGATTGATAACAAATTTTTGAATAGAGACTAAGTTTAGGAATGAAAGATTCGGTTTTCCTATAACTTATAGATTGCTTAGATCTTACAATCATATTTCAAATATTTTTCTCTTTCAAAATGCTTTTCGAAAATACTAACTCTTTATTTCCCTTTCTTTATGGATTTTGTGGGTGCAATCCGCTGAAAACCCTCACGAGACAAAACTCGTCCTCTAGGGGGAACCTAGAGGTTTAACGGCTTGTTGCACATGCTCAGTGCAATCGCGCGACCTGCGAAAGTGGTCTAATAATCCTTAGTATAGTTTAGTTGTTTTGCTCGAGGACGAGCAAAAGATAGGTATGGGGGTGTGATTGGTCGCTAATGTTGCATATTTAATATCATATTTCCATACTTATTTTAGAATAAAAGCCTGTATTGTCCTAATTAATTGCTTAATTTATTTGCAGGCCCATTCTTTAAGGAGATGAAGAGAAATGAGCCCAAAGCCCACCAAAATTCTGAATTAAATCAGAATTAATTCACACTCAGTAAATCAGGGCAAAATCAAGAAGTTGAAAACTGGTTGAGAAGAATCCTCTCAGAATCGATCGGTTGAAGCAAAGATCAAGCAAGTTTGATTCAGATTCTGACTGGATACATTTTAGTATTCGAATCATAACTTTTGCTACAGAATCTCAATTCTGATGATTCAAGATGATCCAGAAAACAGACTGACAGAGCTACAACTCTTATGTTGATCATTATTTCTAATTCTATCAGTTGTTAAGTGATATTCAGCAATCAACACGCCAACAAACTGCAGATCAGAACTGAATATCCACCTCTACCCTCTCCATTTCTCCTATAAATACCTGCACTTAAAGGCAAAAGGAAGGACCATGCAGAGATAGGACTTAGCCAAGCTTTTCATTTCTAGGTTTAGGTTTTTAGCCTTTCTTTTTATGTAATTTTAGTTTTCATTTATGTAATTCAGAGGAGATCGACTTTCATCGAAGAACAAGACTGAAGCTTGAGCTGGAGTGACACCGGTGTAAGACTTATTTCTTTTCTTTGATTGTAATGAAATCGAATCGGTGTTCTTTTTGTGTATGCACTTCTATTTAGTCTTCTTCTTCTTCGTTTCTATTTTACTTTTCTTTTTCGTACAATCGTCTTCCAAGTGAGTCTAAAAGCATCGAAAGAGCCTTGCCATTGCGAGTGCCACTGATAGCTCATGACGATGGAATAGAGTCTCTCTCTGTATCATTTCATTCTTGAAGTAGTCTTGATGATGTAATGTGGACGAAGACCAATACTCGAATCTTATGGGCTATGCGCTGAATGCCTCCACTTCAAGGTAAAATCGTTGCTGAAAACTCGAGGTAAGCTTTTGACGAAAAGAAGGTAAGCAATTGTTTTTATTTCTTTTCTTTTATTTCTGTAAACTAAATCACAAACACCACTTCCTCCAAATCGTTTTCATTCTTCTTTCCACTTCATTTGTACTTTGTCGCTTTCTTTTGTTTTCTGATTTTTCCACCTTCTTCGTCTCTCGCTTTCTTCTAACTTTAACTATAACTTTCTTTTTCATTTTTATAACTTTAAAACAGAGAAGAATCTTCACTTATTTTCATAAGATTTCAATAAAACTGTAAACGCTTCCATCGCAAACCCTCCTTGTGGATCACGACCCGCATAGCCACTTGCTATAGCGGAAGAATTGAGCACTTGCACATTTTTTATTCTTAAATCTAATATTCTGTAATTTGTGTGCAGGTTTAGCCTCAATCACTCCTCAATACAAGATACACTCAACATGAATCTATATATAGAAGAAATGTTAAGCTCTCCTTGCATATAGGCAATATGCATCAACAAATCTTGAAATCACTTTAAAACAAATTTTGAATTTTCTTATGTCAATCAAACTAAATTTTTAGATACCACTTGTAAGTAAACAAAATTTTATGATTTCACTTATAAATAAACAAAATTTTAACATATCACTAGATTTTTGATACCAATTGAAGATGAAACATTATAAATTTTGATACCAATTAAAAGGTAAAATAGGAAGTAAATTTTGATATCAATTGAAATACCACTTGAAAATAAAAACATATTGAAATTGTTTTTAAGATACCACTTGTAATCACTGATACCACTTGACATTAAAATATATTGATACCAATTGAAGTATAATATAAATTTTGATACCAAAAAAAAGTTAATTGAAATACCAATTGAAAACAATGCATAAGCTCATGAAAATACCAATTAACATTTTAAAAATTTGTCAAGTTTAGCATGAATATAATTTGTATTTTAAACATGTAAGAATATTGTAAATCAAGCACAATCAAAACATATATATGTATGAAAAAGGAAATACCAATTGAAATTGATATTGGTGAAATTTGAAGCATACATATATAAGAAAACATATATGAGTATACAAAATAAAATTTCTTGAAGTTCATGTGTATAACTCATACTTACCACCCTATTCATGTACATGTTTAACTTGATTTTCAATAAGAGCATACAAGGTATGGTTGCCCATCCAACCGCCCTTTTAGGGTAGAAGTTTTCGAAAATAAGATTTCAAAATAGTTGTAGATTAAAACACTACCAAATGAAGAATAAATAACTAGTTTAAAATAATTTTTTTGAAATAACTAGTTAAAGATCCTTCAAAACATGAAATCAAATCATATATTCCATGAATTATTGCTAAGTATACAAAAATTGTCACTCAAGATCTATAAAGCTAGAAACAAACATGAAATTCTTTTATCAAAAACATGAAAATCATAAAAATTTATTTTTCATTAAAAAACTTCAAGGTATATGTATGTTCTAATCAAAACTAAAAATATACATACATATCCCAAACACAAATGAGTCCATAATAAAATTTGCATGAAGGCAAGAGACTCAAGGGCATACATGTATATTTATTAGTTTTAGACAAAAATTACATATACATGAAGCTAAACATATACAAAAATAGGGAAAACATGTATAAATGAAAGAATCATCAAAATTAGGTTATACAAGTACATATAATTGTTGGCCCAAGAGGTTACACTCTCCAATTGTTTTGTGTTTTGATGATGACAAACCAAATATGAGCTATTTGGTACTAACAAGTTTGTTAAGATAAGTTTCAGGTTTGTACCATGTTTAGAGACCATTCGCTTAGCTATTGCAAGAACTTCTAAGTTCCACAAAGCAAGAAAGGCAAATTGCACATCAAGGAAGGATCATAGAAGAGAAGGCACTAGCAAGGCATTGGATGGCTCAAAGACTTGAAGATAGCTCAAGAAGTCTTCATGTAATTTGTTTTTTCAGTTTATAGTATGTTAAAGAATAGTGGATAGGTTTGAAGCTCTATCACACACGTTTTGCGCACATGCTCATTCCAAAATAATTTCTTATAAATTATACAAAAATATTTCGCATACAAGATTTTGCCTACAGATATATGTTTGTGTTTTATACTAATCCCTGTTCAAAAGTATTTTTGATAAAATCAAAATCCTCTTTTATTTCTTTTTCATTTTGGCTTTTTGACCTGATCCGGTCGACCGGGTCGGTCGACCGAGCCTATGTCAGTCTGGTCCGGTCGACCGGACCAGTCGACCGAAGTCCTGGCAGCTGCACGTATCCGTGTGCACGTCTGTCGGTCGACCGGGGCGGTCGACCGGAATATTTATTTTTGTCACAGTTTGTATCAGTCGACCGGGTCGGTCGACCGATAGCCTGTAACGGTCAAATTTTTATATACTACCGGTCGACCGGCCCGGTCGACCGATCCGACCGTTTGAACAGTAACGGGCAGATTTTTAAGGGCTGTTTATTTTTGTCTTTTGTGTTTAAAAATCCGTTTAAGGATATATTTTGATCTAATTACCTCCTAAACATCAGTAAATATGTTTTATTCCTAAACCCTAGCCCTCTCCTATAAATAGGGTGTTTGGGGAGAGATTGGTCACAACAACAATCTTTGCAAAAATTCAAAAGTTTAAGGCTTTCAAAGTTCTTGGTTTTTGAGCTAAATTCTCTCAAATTTCTGAAGGGTTTTCAAAAGTTTTCTCTGATTTCAATTTCTTTTCCTTACACACAAAAGAGCTTCATTCCTACTCAATATTCTCTAAGGACCTTTGTAAGGGAAGAGATATTTGAAAGAGAGAGTTTGTGGTCTTTTGACTACCAAGGAAATTTCTTGTACTGAGATTGTGGAGTTGGGTACTCCATTGTAATTGAGATCTTTGTGATAGTGGAAGTAGCTAGAATCCTTCTGGGGAAGGCGGGGAGTAGAGCTGGGTGCTCGAACCTCGATAACATATCTTTGTGTTTGCGATTGGTTTACATTCTTGCTAATTCTTACTCTATATTGCTTGCTCTTATTATTTACTCATCATATTCATTGTCATACTTACTTGCTAGCATTCATCTTGTGATTGTTGTAGCTTTAAATTTTTATTTGCCCTTGATTAGCATTGTCACCTATTCACCCCCCCTCTAGGTGACTTTTCAATTGGTATCAGAGCTTGGACTCTAGGTTTGGCTTAACATCCATAGAGAGATCCTTAAAATATTGCTAATCAATATTTCCATTCATACATTCATACACTAGTAAACATGGCCGACAACATTAAAACCCCACCTAAATTTGATGGACTCAACTTTCCTATTTGGAAGGTTAGGATGACTATCTTTTTGCAATCACTAGGTAGTTTAGTGGCTAAGTCTTTGACCAAACCCTATGTAGCACCCAATGAAGATGAGAGCACTTGGACCGACTTCAACTTTAGAGAATATGAGGCTAACTCAAAAGCCCAAAACTCCCTTTTAACCGCCTTGAATGAGGATGACCTTACACGGGTAATTCATTGCCAATCCGCCTATGAGATATGGCAACACTTATTGGTCACACATGAAGGGACTTCACAAGTCAAGAGAGCTAAGATAGATCTCTTGAGGTCTCAATATGAATCATTCAAAATGCTTGATGAAGAATCCATTGATTGTATGATTACTCGTTTCACTAAAATTACAAATGGTCTTTCTTCATTAGGTGACGTCATCTCAAATGATCAAAAGGTGCGCAAAGTGATACGGGCTCTTCCACCATCTTGGGAGATCAAGGCCACCACCTTAAAGGAGTTGAACGACAAGGACGAAATGGACATCATTAGTCTCATTGGGAACCTAAAGACCCATGAGATGGAGAAGAAAGCAAGAGATGAGGCAACTACTTCAAAGAAGAAATCCATTGCCTTTAAGACTTCATCCACCAATGATGACGATGATAAAGACGAAGAAGAAGATGAGGAGCTAACCCTACTTGTGCGAAATGTCAAGAGGTTGTACCGAAAGAACAAGTTCAACTTCCGGAGAAGATTCGAAGGCAAAGAGGAGCGGAAGATCATATGCTACAATTGCCGCAAACCCGGACATATCATGGCAGATTATCCGGAGTTCAAGAAGAAAATGACTTCCTCCTTCAAGCCAAAGAAGCCGGAGGAAAAGAAAGCCTACAAAGCATCATGGGATTCGGAAAGCGAGTCCGAAGAGGAGGTGGATCAAGCTAACATGTGTTTCATGGCAAACACACCTAAGGTAACCCCTCAATCCCATGATGATGAAGATGATGAACTAAGTAAGGAAGTTCTAGTACATGCATTTGTAGAACTTTCTGAAACTTATGATAATAAGAAACTTGAATGCTTAAAATTACAAAAAGAAGTTGCTTTTCTTAAGAATCAACTTGCCATTGTTTCGAAAGAAAAAGATGATCTTTCTTCAAATCTTGTTTCATTTCAAAATGAATTTGATGCTTATAAGATTTCTTGTAAGGGTAAAACCCCTATTGTTGATAATAAAGAAATTTCTTCTTTTAAATCCAAAATAAATGAGTTTGAAAAAGTTTTAAAAGATTGTGCCTTTAATACTAAGAAACTTGAAGAAAAGTTTTCCAAAAAGCACACTTCTCATGTTAAAGATTCTCATGCTAAAATTCCACATGCTCACACTTCAAATAATACTTTTCATGCTCACAATGCCCATGCTCACAAATCACGCACTCACTATGCTTTTAGATATGGTAGAGTGTATAGATGCACATATTGTGGCAAAAATGGACATTTAGCTAAATTTTGTTATGATAAATTGCATAGTTCAAATAATCTTGTTTGGGTTAATGGCTCTAACCCTCATGGACCCAAGAAAATGTGGGTACCAAAATCAAGTCCTAAAATGTTTGATGTAGGTACACACCAAGGCTCCAAGACGTAGGGAGCGGTGGTACCTTGATAGTGGTTGTTCGAGACACATGACGTGGGATATCAACAACTTCACAACCCTATCAAGGTACATGGAAGGTGGCTCCGTCACCTTCGGGGATGATTCCAAAGGCACCATCATCGGTATCGGTAATATTCAAATTGGTTCATCTCCTATTATAGAGAATGTTGTTTTAGTAGATGGTTTAAAACATAATTTGCTTAGCATTAGCCAACTTTGTGATCGTGGACTTAAAGTTGTTTTTGATGATTCCTCATGCAAGATTTTTGATGTTAAATCCGATGTTTGTATTCTTACCGGTTTTCGTGATAATAATGTTTATATTATTGACATGCTTAATTTAGATTGTTCTACTAAATGCTTAAATGCTTTTGATGAAAATTCTTGGCTTTGGCATAGAAGATTAGGACATGCATCTTTTGACCATATCTCTAGGATTAATTCAAAGGAATTGGTGAAGGGTATACCTTGCTTGGATTTTGATAAAGACCGCATTTGTAGTGCGTGCCAACTTGGGAAACAAACCAAGTCTTCCTTTAAACCAATCAAGGATATCATGTCAACTAGGCCTTTAGAATTAATTCATATGGATCTTTTTGGACCAACTAAAACTAAAAGTTTAAATGGAAGTAGATTTGTATTTGTTTTGGTTGATGATTTCTCCCATTTTACTTGGGTTTTCTTTTTGCAAAATAAAGATCAAACTTTTTCTCATTTTAAGATTTTTCGAAAAAGAGTTGAAAAAGAAAAGGGTTTTTCGATTTTGAGAATAAGAAGTGATAGAGGTGGTGAGTTTATTAACCAACTCTTCATGACTTATTGTGATGAAAAGGGAATTAAGCATGAAACGTCTTGTCCTAGAACTCCACAACAAAATGGAGTTGTAGAAAGGAAAAATAGAACACTTCAAGAGATGGCTAGGACAATGATAAGTGAATATGACCTCCCTCAATATTTATGGGCCGAGGCCGTAAACACCGCATGCTATATATCGAATCGTATTTATTTGTGCAAAAATTCTTCAAAAACATCATTTGAAATGTATCATTCTAGAAAACCAAATGTTGCATATTTTAAAGTTTTTGGATGCAAGTGTTTTGTTTTAAATACTAAGGATAATTTGGGTAAATTTGATGCTAAGGCTTATGAGGCTATCTTTGTTGGATATTCCTCTACTAGCAAAGCATATAGAGTTTTCAATAGATCTACACTAACCATTGAAGAATCCATGCATGTTAAATTTGAAGAATCTAATGTGGTTGTTGAGAATGTTGTAGAGATTGAACCACTAGGTGAAGACATGGAGAGACTATCCTTGAAGGACTCACCCGCTCAAGAAGAAAAGCTAGATCCTATTGGTGAAGTTCAAGAGGATAAGGAGGAAAGCACTCAACCGCTTCCTAAAGCTTGGAGATACGCTACAAATCATCCTAAGGAGCTCATCTTGGGTGATGCATCTAAAGGAGTCACAACGCGCTCCAAACTCCATGACATATGTGGTAACTTTGCTTTTATTTCTCATTTTGAACCCAAAGGCATTCTCGAAGCCGAGACGGACCCATATTGGTTGCTTGCCATGCAAGAGGAACTCAATCAATTTGAGCCAACCAAGTTTGGCACCTTGTTCCTAAGCCCCACGATAGACCAATAATTGGTACTAAGTGGATCTTTAGAAACAAGATGGATGAGTCCGGAAATGTCATTAGGAATAAAGCTAGGTTAGTGGCCCAAGGTTACACTCAAGTTGAGGGAATTGACTTTGAGGAGACCTTTGCACCCGTAGCACGGCTTGAAGCCATACGGATGACACTAGCTTTTGCATGTTTTAAAAATTTTAAACTTTTTCAAATGGATGTAAAAAGTGCATTTTTAAATGGTTTTATTAATGAAGAAGTTTATGTTTCTCAACCTCCCGGTTTTATTGATCATATTCATCCCGATTTTGTTTTTAAACTTGATAAAGCTTTGTATGGATTGAAACAAGCTCCAAGAGCTTGGTATGAAAGGCTTTCTAGTTTTCTCATTTCAAATGATTTTATTAAAGGCAAAGTAGACACAACTCTCTTTACTAAGCATGTTAAAAATGATATTTTAATTGTGCAAATTTATGTTGATGATATAATTTTTGGATCTACTAATGAGCTTTTATGCAAGGATTTTGAGAAGGTAATGCAACTAGAATTTGAAATGTCTTCCATGGGTGAGCTCAATTTCTTCCTTGGACTCCAAATCAAGCAATTGCAAGACGGAACCTTCATTAACCAAGCCAAGTACGCAAAGGAGCTAGTAAAGAAGTTTGGGCTTGAAGGATCAAAGGCTTGCAACACTCCAATGGCAACTACAACCAAGCTTGATAAGGACGAACAAGGTAAAAATGTTGATATTAAATTATATAGAAGCATGATAGGAAGTCTTTTATATTTAACGGCAAGTAGGCCGGATATCATGTTTAGTGTGTGTCTTTGTGCTAGATTTCAATCGTGTCCTAAAGAGTCTCATCTTATTGCGGTAAAACGCATTATTCGTTATATTAAGGGCACAATTGGAATGGGTCTTTGGTATCCAAAAACTATAGATTTTTCAATAACTAGTTATTCGGATGCCGATTATGCGGGTTGTAGAGTAGATAGAAAGAGTACTAGTGGGACATGTCAATTTCTTGGTAATTGTCTTGTTTCATGGTCCTCTAGGAAGCAAAATTCCGTAGCTCTCTCAACCGCCGAGGCGGAGTATGTTGCCGCGGGGGCTTGTTGTGCACAAGTCCTTTGGATGAAACATACTCTCCTTGATTTTGATTTACACTTTGATCATATAAAAATATTTTATGATAATACTAGTACTATTCACATGACCAAAAATGCAAATCAACATAGTAAGACCAAGCACATTGAGATTAGATATCACTTTCTTAGAGATCATTTTGAGAAAGGTGATATAGATATTGATTATGTTTCCACGGATTTACAACTAGCCGATATTTTCACTAAACCTCTTGATTTTGCTAGATTTTCGTTTATTTGTGGAGAACTTAATGTTTGTATTATTGAATAAACATGTTTTTCATAACCCTTTTTGATGTATGACAAAAAGGGGGAGAATAAGTTTACATGGACAAAAATAAGTTCATTTGGTCTTGGTTCCATATGAATTTATATGTTTTGTTGTTTTGTTTTATTTTTATGAGTTTTTGTGTTTTAAATAAATTCTTGTATTTTTGGTATTGGTATTTTTGGTATCAAGAGATATTTTTGTGTTTTTATTGGTTTCAATAATTGGTGCATCATTTCAATTATTGGTTTCTAGAGCATACTCTTGTGTTTTAAGTATAGCATAATTTGAGGGGGAGTTTTCTCCTACCCTATATTTTTGTTAATAGCCTATTTGTTTTGTCATCATCAAAAAGGGGGAGATTGTTGGCCCAAGAGGTTACACTCTCCAATTGTTTTGTGTTTTGATGATGACAAACCAAATATGAGCTATTTGGTACTAACAAGTTTGTTAAGATAAGTTTCAGGTTTGTACCATATTTAGAGACCATTCGCTTAGCTATTGCAAGAACTTCTAAGTTCCACAAAGCAAGAAAGGCAAATTTCACATCAAGGAAGGATCATAGAAGAGAAGGCACTAGCAAGGCATTGGATGGCTCAAAGACTTGAAGATAGCTCAAGAAGTCTTCATGTAATTTGTTTTTTCAGTTTATAGTATGTTAAAGAATAGTGGATAGGTTTGAAGCTCTATCACACACGTTTTTGCGCACATGCTCATTCCAAAATAATTTCTTATAAATTATACAAAAATATTTCGCATACAAGATTTTGCCTACAGATATATGTTTGTGTTTTATACTAATCCCTGTTCAAAAGTATTTTTGATAAAATCAAAATCCTCTTTTATTTCTTTTTCATTTTGGCTTTTTGACCTGATCCGGTCGACCGGGTCGGTCGACCGAGCCTATGTCAGTCTGGTCCGGTCGACCGGACCAGTCGACCGAAGTCCTGGCAGCTGCACGTATCCGTGTGCACGTCTGTCGGTCGACCGGGGCGGTCGACCGGAATATTTATTTTTGTCACAGTTTGTATCAGTCGACCGGGTCGGTCGACCGATAGCCTGTAACGGTCAAATTTTTATATACTACCCGGTCGACCGATCCGACCGTTTGAACAGTAACGGGCAGATTTTTAAGGGCTGTTTATTTTTGTCTTTTGTGTTTAAAAATCCGTTTAAGGATATATTTTGATCTAATTACCTCCTAAACATCAGTAAATATGTTTTATTCCTAAACCCTAGCCCTCTCCTATAAATAGGGGTGTTTGGGGAGAGATTGGTCACAACAACAATCTTTGCAAAAATTCAAAAGTTTAAGGCTTTCAAAGTTCTTGGTTTTTGAGCTAAATTCTCTCAAATTTCTGAAGGGTTTTCAAAAGTTTTCTCTGATTTCAATTTCTTTTCCTTACACACAAAAGAGCTTCATTCCTACTCAATATTCTCTAAGGACCTTTGTAAGGAAGAGATATTTGAAAGAGAGAGTTTGTGGTCTTTTGACTACCAAGGAAATTTCTTGTACTGAGATTGTGGAGTTGGGTACTCCATTGTAATTGAGATCTTTGTGATAGTGGAAGTAGCTAGAATCCTTCTGGGGAAGGCGGGGAGTAGAGCTGGGTGCTCGAACCTCGATAACATATCTTTGTGTTTGCGATTGGTTTACATTCTTGCTAATTCTTACTCTATATTGCTTGCTCTTATTATTTACTCATCATATTCATTGTCATACTTACTTGCTAGCATTCATCTTGTGATTGTTGTAGCTTTAAATTTTTATTTGCCCTTGATTAGCATTGTCACCTATTCACCCCCCTCTAGGTGACTTTTCAATAATGAGTATAAATGAACAATAAAGTACAAACATACAATAATCAAGTGTAACTCATAACTTGTACAAGTATAGACACAAGTTTTAAGAAAAATTACATTTAAATAAGTAATCACCACATGAAGTACAAAACATGATCATTTAGCATAATGAGCATAAAACCAAAAACATGCTAAAATTATCAAATGTAAAAGCATGTAAATAAAAAATAGAAATTTAGAGACAGTTACCAAAGCATAAGAATTATACTCTAAGTCTCCAAACCATGGTGGTCCTCCCACCAAACTTTCTTGATAGCGATGCATCAATAGAGTATGTCCATCTAGCTCCACATGCATCCACCACCAGGGCACCATACCTCTCACGTCATGTGAGAGCCCACACCTACATCAAATGCACGAGGTGGAGATGTTGGTATCCATTTCTTTTTTGGGTCCACGGGGGTTAGTATCATAAGGAACCCAAACATTATTATTTGCAAAATTTAAAGAATTTAATCTATCAAAGCAAAATTTTGCAAGATGGCCTTTGCAGTCGCAATGTGTACATTTATACACGCTAGCATGCATATGAGAATGATGTGCATAGTGTGCATATGTATACTAAGGGTTATGTGCATAACAATGTGGAGATTGTTTCTTTGAAATAAGGTTTCCAGTTTAGAATAATTAAACGCACAATTACTCAAGGTTGAGCTCAAACAATCAATTCTATTTTTCAAGATGTGAATCTTATTTTTATCAATAGTAGCATGAAAAATATGGTAAGGATCATTATGAGAATCAACAATCTTTTTTTTTTAGAAATATTTTCCTTTTCTTTTATAACAAATTTTCTTTTCAAAGAGTTATTTTCATCCAAAGCAATCTTCTTTTCTTTTCCATAAAAGTGATTTTATTTTTCAAAGATTTGTTTCCTTCACAAATATCATTTAATTTTGAAGACAAGAAAATATTCTCCTTTTTCAAAAATTCATTTTCTTTTGAAATGCTTTCAAATTTATTTTGAAAAGAATCTTTTTCCTTTAACATGAAATCATTTTTACTCTTCAATCTTTTATTTTTCTTTTTAAGTTAATCATATTTTTTAAGAAGTTGTTGACAAAATAAAGCAAGCTCATCATATGGCATGTTAACATCCTCATCAAGTTCAGATTCAGAATTTATCTCAAGGGGGTTATCCCTTAGACCATGTAGCATATGTTGGAAGCATCACTTCCATCATCCGAGTCGCTCCCCGCATAGTATTGATTTTATTCACCAAAGGAGACTAAAGTGTTCCATATTACAAAAGCCGAATCAAAATTAGCAACCCTAGATAAATATTCATCATTTAGAGTTGACTTTAAAGTACGGATGGCTTTTGCATTAGCCTCAAGATATTTGCCATTCAAACAATAAGAATATTTAATAGTGGCAAAATAAACATGAATACCTAGGACTTTGAGGTACACTGATATTTTAACCTTCTAAGTTTGAATGATAAGAATATCAAAAATGGGAGGTGACATGAAATCCATATCTGTGTAAAAATATTGTGATTAGCTAAAAAATAGGATCTTTAAACTCTAGGTTGTTAGACCCAAAGCACCAAGCTCTGATACCACTTGTAAGAATAGGTGTCTAGCTAATCTAATAATGAATTAATGCGGAATTAAAACTATTTATACAAACTAAAAACTATTAAGCTAAACACACCAAGTATAACACAAGAGTGTAGCCGAATTCCCAGTGATGGGCTCTAGACTATCTCCTTAAGATTCCTCTAGATAAGAGTTGATGTGTCGCTATGGCTCTTTTGGTTGAATACAATTGTGGGCAAATAATCCCAAGCATATAACAATTTAAGCACAAGATATATCAAGTACATAAAAGATAAGCAATGTTAGCATGTAAAATATAAATACAAGTGAGAGATAGAGAGCAATCGCAAACACGGGAGATTTGTTTTGAGGTTCGAGCACCCTTGCTCTACGTCCCCGCATTCAACACTATGAAGGATTTCCACTAGAATCGATCCCACCGGATCACTCGATGCCGCAACACCTACAAGGAGTTCACACTAGAACTTTTGGACTCACTAGTCCTTCTCTTGTTCCCGTAAGAACTACACACACAAGCATACTAGCTTACCAAGGCCGCACCTCTACACCGAGCTCTCACAAGAACTCGAACAACACGAACCCGTAAGTTCGCCTCCTCAAATAAAAAGTAGAACACTTTAGTGATCTAAGCACTTTAATCACCTAAAACACTCTCACAACAAAGATCCCTATAGGAATGATATAGCAATTGATAGCTCAAGTGTGTGTGAGAAAATTATGGATTGATTTGGTGGTGAAAAACTCAAGAAATCTCTTTTTCGAAACGCTCTTGAAAAACTCTCCTTTAGATATGAAAATATTTGGCTCTAAAATAAGTGGAGATAAACACTTAGAAGTGTATGAAAAACTAGCTTGAAAGCCCACTTGAAATCTTATCTAAAACAGTCCAAGGGAACCCCATTTTATAGGCTCCCAAAATATGGCCGTTGGAAGCCAACTCAGCAGAAATCTCTGTTGTCGGTCGACTGCCCGATCGACCACCAACGGTCAGATTTCCGACTGTTAGGAAACTCGGTTGACCGGCCGGTCGACCGAAAACTGGGCTTAGACCTAGCGGTTGACCGCCTGGTCGACCGGGGCCATTACAGAGAGCAGAAGCTCTCTGGCGGTCGAGCGGCCCATGCTGTGCACGTTTGTGCACATCTCTCAATAGAGCGATCGACCGACTTCTGTCTCGGTCGACCGTCTGATCGACCGGCAGAAGGCCAGTCTAACATTTTAAGGGATAAAAACTCGGTCTATTTATCTTCAATAAAATCCAATAAAATCTCATAAATTCTACAAAAATAAGTTCTTTGATATACAAACATGTTTGATTAAAAATTAAAACACATTACAAACATTTTAAACTATTTTTGTAATATAAAAATTTTGGTTTAAACAAAAACCTATATTTTTCAAAAACGATTTTCCCAAAACTTCTCCAAATATAAAAACAAGATATTTTAAATATTGTTGAAGCTTAGTATGTATGGGTATCATCCACTACACATATATGATAAAATATATATATTTTTGGCAATAGGCTCTAAAATAAGTTTCGATAAAACACATGTATATTTCGAAGCTTGAAAAATC
This sequence comes from Agave tequilana, assembly GCA_038442645.1. NCBI lineage: Eukaryota > Viridiplantae > Streptophyta > Magnoliopsida > Asparagales > Asparagaceae > Agave > Agave tequilana. The sequence continues at coordinate 47,507 of JAVJIF010000297.1, read as the reverse complement.
AAATCGGTATTTTCCAAAACACATATAAATTTTGTGTGCGTGTGTATGAACTTGAGAAATCCACCAACTAATCTATCCTTTACATTTTATCTAAAAATAAATCTTGACACTCACAACCACGGCACAAGTCTTCTGAAAATCTTCTCTTGAAAATTTTCTTCTCCTTCTTGACTTGGTCCAAACCTTTGATCCATGAGTTAGACTCCTCTTGAGTACTTGATGCAATCTTGATGTGCGAGCTCCTAAATCAAGCATTTACTACCTCTAAAACTTGACTTTAAATCTTTTGTTGAAGCTAAATACCTACTAAGATCTTGATCAAGTATCTAAGACTAATTAAATATATGATCATTAATACTATAACTACATGAGTTAATCATCATCAAAACTAGAGCAATGGGCCTTTGGACCAGCACATGATCCACAGGGAAGGACAACAATGAAAGCGTTGTGTAAGACTTCTTCCTATGTTATTACACTGGTTAAAGATCTTTTTGTTTTAAAAGAAAAGATAAGAAAACATTAAACTAAATTAGAAGGAAAGTGAAAGGTTGAAGAAGAAGAAGGAGTTGGTGTTTTGATTACAAGGGGAACTAAGTTAAAAAGAAAGAAAATAAATAAGAGAAGAAAAAATATACCTTGGAGTAATTAAATAAAAGCAAGCGACCAACTAAGTTGAGTAACGACGAAGAGAAGTGGGATAGTTTCATTAGCTGTTACTATCAATATAACTATCTCTAATGAAGATTATATCTAGTGTCACTCAAAATATAATTCTTCCTCTCTTTTCTGTCATGAAACTTTCCCCAATTCAAGCTATAAAGAAGGCTTGATTAAAAAAAGGCATAAAGAAAGCAGATGAAAGTAAATAAAATAATTAAATTAAGTAAAAATAAAAAGAGGTAAATTAAAAAGAATATAAGAACCTTTATTGAGCTATCACCATCAATTACAAGCATTCTGTCTTTTCTTTATAATTCTCTCTCAAATTGAAAGCTACAATGAACATTTAGAAAAGAAAAATCCTAACCCTAATACTCTCTGCAGAGTTCTCTCCTCTGCCTTCAAGGTATGCATGTATTTATAGCAGAAATAAGATGAGGATAGACGTATGAAGATAGAGGGAGATGGCGCTCCCCTAGATTCAAATAACAGGCCACGAAAATGCAGCTTTTTCTGTGTTTTGTAGCAGTAACCTGGCCGTAGGGCTAGGATCTGGGAGCATTTAGTCTATTAATCGTCCTCTGTCTTTTTATCTTCTTAGATTTTGAATATCTGCTCTAGATTTGATGATCTATCTCTTTATCTTTAGCGAAACCGATAGGGACTTCAAATAATCCATTTTTTCCTAAAAGTTTGATAATATTATCTTATCTAGTATACTAGTTTCAGATAAGATAGATTCTAGAACCTTTGAATTTGAATCGATCCCTTTTCCTTTGAATTTTTTGATTTAATTGGATAAATCTGTCAATCTCTCTTTTCTTCATTAATTATCCTGCATGCTACTAGACATGAAAATACACCAAATAGTAAAGTTTTATTATAATATAAATGCAGAAATGTGACACATGTGATATTAAATAAGCAATGTATGTGTATAATCACCTAACAAGGAGGATAGAGTCCTTTACCTTAAGCATGGTAGGGAAGGAGGATACCCAAATTCTCATGAGTATAGGATGAAGATTGACATCCCCTCATTCAGCAGGAATCTAGATATTGAATCTTTTCTGAATTGATTTACGAGATGGATAAATTCTTTGACATGGCTTATTGATTAGTCTACAATTATGTATTATTATATCGCATTCCCTACCGATTTATGAATATAATGTCGGTCTAAACCGTATTTTGGTCTTCCTTGCAGGTAAATCAAGAGTTTAAGGGCAAAGAAGTAATAAGAGCTTAATTAAACCCATTTTTGGGTAATTAAATCCGCATTACTTAGAGGCCAAGCAAGGGAACATATAGAAGATACATTGAATCTAGACCTTTGCTCACGTCAGACGAATATTCGGGGAAATTACCAGAATTGGGATATTTACCAGAATTGGGATATACCAAGAAGCTCCCCGAAGCACCACGGATTCCTGCACCAAAACCAGGGACTTTTGTCCCTGGTACTGCCGCGAATCCGTGGCAATATGGTGGGGCCATGCGTCGATTTTCGACGCGTGGCCCCGTCTCGTCTTCCAGAAGCCTCCTTCGCCTATAAATACCCCTGCATAGGTCCAGAATGAAGTAGTTTTTAATTTTAGGCTAGGGTTTCTATATTTTAGTGTAGTGTAGGTAGGTGTTCTTCATTTCTTTTCTTTTATATTTGCATTTCGTTTTTAGATCTTGTAGTAGGGCTGAGAGATTCAGAGAGAGATAGAGAGGGATTGATATAATAGATGGTGACAATCTATATAAAGGTGCCTCCTTTCTTTTCCAATGCAATCTTCTCTATCTTCTACATGATGCCTGGCTAACTTTTCTTCTTCTCATAACAATCTAACTACTAACCACTAACCATCTAACCACTTACTTGATAATCGACATGAATCAATAGCCTCTACAAGGCCTTGCTCTTGCAAGAGCCATTGATGGCTCATGATGATGGATTCTAACATTCTAAGATTTCTAACACTTAACCTAGTAACTTGCTAACTTACAATGTCTTCTTTATTTCATGCTTATCTCAAACCGGTTTTGATGGTTTAATAAGTAGCTTGCAACTTGTTAGTGGTATGGATGTGTTGTTTGAATGTAGAAGATCAATCTTATGGGCCATGCTCTGTATCTTCTCTTAAAGCCAAGGATTAGTGATGGCTAAGGATCCACGTGAGGCAACTATCACTGGGAGATTAGCATGGTTAGTGGAGCAATTAGTAGTTAATAGCCATGAGTTTTATTTTACTTTGTTTTAAAAATTATATCCAAAATCCTTTTCTCATTTTTCTATTGATGTTTTCACCATCCTCTTAGTTCACCTTTGTTTCATCTTTTCCTATTTTGTTTTCCAAACCACTTCTCTTTCATTTTCATATCGCTTTCATCGCCTTCTCCACCTATTACATGCTTGATTTCCTTTTCTTTTCTTTCATTTCTTGTTCTAATTCTTTTTAACAAAGAAGATTTGTTAACATACGATGTGAATAGAAACTGTTAATGCTTCTATCGCCTCCCGTCCCTGTGGATTCGACCTGTTGAGCCAATGCTATAACGGAAGTATCGAGGGAACATTAGCATATACGAGCTTTTACATTGATTTCATAAAACACACATTTTAAGAGTGCTAGTTTCGCCCCGATCAAATTTTTGGCGCCGTCGCCAGGGAACGGGTATGGTTTTGATTTCACGTTTTTTTTAACATTTTCTTCTCTGTTTTGGTGTGCAGGTCAAAATTTACAGGAACTTAATATTGCAGAATCCCAATTAGCATTGTAGCTCCCTGCTCTTGAAAGCAGGGACCCAGCTTCTAAAGAAACGCCGCGCAACCGTGACTTTTGTCGCGAAAACGCGGCCATGTTGTGATAATTGTATATCTTGTTGTGCTGGGATGTGTTCATTGTAATAGCTAGTTGATCTGTACTATTACTTTCTTGCTTTGATTGCCTAAACACCGCAATAAACTAAAGAACTAAAATACGGTATTTTGGATGCTTTTAAAACGGCTTATACATTTGCATTTAGGCACGTGTCAATTCAATTCCAATATATTATATTTTGTTCTGTTGTTGTGATCTGGATTGAGGTGTACATATGGCATTGCATATAGCATAGGACAAACACGTAGGTGTTTTATCGCTTTGTGTTATACTATTGTCTATATTGTACACTTGCACGAATTGAACTTAAGGGCAAAACCCATAAAAAATAAGGTGGGGATTTCATCACCCTTCCTTAGCCCAAAAATCACCTCCCCACTCACACAACTCAAGCCCTAATAAAAATTGATAGACGTTGGCCCCTAGGGACATCTCGGACTCATTAAGAGATTGACCGAGGGTGCAACTTGTTTTGAGTCTTACTCTTGTGAAATGATGTCTAAGGTTGGGGATTAAGAGGTTACGCCTCAAAGATACCATGGTTTGGCATAATTAAGGTCCGTTGCTTACGCACGGATACCTCCCACCGTATTTTGCCCCTACCTGGCCGATTAGCTTGTGGTCGGCTTCAAGCAACAACCTCCCCGGGTAATCGTCCAGTTAGGAGTCATCTAGGTCTAGGTCAACCTTAATATAGGCTTGGTTTTGATTTTTTTCTTTTTATTTGTTGTTTGCTTTTTTGTTTGTGATTGTTTGTGAAATAGAATTCAACAATAACAATTTTTTCAATCCTAATATGAATCCATATTTCACACAGACCTTATTAAATTCGGATAATTTCAAACCAGTTTTTCACAATATGAATCAACCAAATATACCGGGTTGGTCTTATCCGAATCAATACAACTCATACCCACAATCTTATGACTATAATTTTCAAAATAATTTCAACTCTTTACAGAGTCAATGGGGATTCACCACCCCCGAGTTAAATTTTCAACCTCCTTGTCCACCGTGTCCACCTTGTCCATAATTTACACAATATTCATTCCCCGATTTCTCTTCCTATACTCCTTTTCTGGACCTCCCATTGAAGAAAAATCTGAGTTAGAAAAGAGTATAGGAGCCAACTTGCAAGAGGCCGAGCGACAATATCAGAAAATGTTGGCCTCTCCAATTTTACAATATTTTCAAGAGTCTTACTCAGTTCCACCTCCTTATAATGAACAACTATCTGCCTTGAAACCGAGTAAGGAACTCTTGTGTGAGTCCAAGCTTCAATCTCAAAACATTTTGGACTCACAGACTTCACAAAATTGCCAAAACCAAGATTCTTATACTCCCTATCTGGACCATCCACTTAAAGAAAAATCAAGTCTAGAAAAGACTATAGAAACCTTGAAGGAGTCAGTTTTACAATTTCAAAAATCTTCTTCTCAGTCTATTGATAGGTTGGAATCACAATTAAGTCAATTGGTCAACATTCATAGGAATGAGGAAACTCTCTCTCATCAACTTTTGACCAATCCAAATATCTCTAACTCTATCAATTTGACCCATGACCCTTGTTATTTTGGAAACCAAGATTCCTACACTCTTTTTCTAGCACAACCATTGGAAGATACCTCACATCTAGAAAAGAGTATAGAAGTCTTGCAAGAGGCCGCACTACAATTTTAAAAATCTTCTACCCAGTCTATCAATAGGTTGGAAGCACAATTGAGCCAATTGGTTAGCATTTATAAGAATGAGGAAACTCTATCTTATCAACCTTTAACCAATTCAGCTATCCCTAACTCTATTAATCTGACCCAGGACTCTTGTCATTTTGGACATCAAGTTTCAATTTCAGTACTCCCATCTGAACTTGTCCAAATTTCAATTGTTAAAAATCCTATTGATATTTTGGCGAGTTATTTCCTGAAATTGAACTTGAACATGAATATGATCTTGAACCTCAACTCGGTAATTCAATTTTACTTCTTGATTCAATATTGATTGAGGTGTTTTTACCTGAATTCAGGCCTTTTTCCGAGTCAGTATTGGATCCAGTGCCAGTTCATTGTGAAATTGAATCACCAATTTTTTATGATCATATTGAACTTGACCAATTTCATACTTTTGAATGTCCCATTGATAAATTGGCAAGTTTTCAGTTTTATGAAATTAAACTCAATAAGGACTGTGACTTTGATCCTCAAATTTGTGATCCAGTTCAAATTCCTGAATCAATTTTGACTTCAGTTTTGTTACCCAACTTAAGCAACATTTCAGAGTCAGTTTTGATTCTCATACCTGTCATTCTGGAATTGGAATCACCAATCTTAAATAGTCACATTCCATCATGGGGACATGAATGTGGACTTGAGTTTCAACTTCTTGATCTGGACCCATTTCCTGAACCAATCTCGACTCCCGAACCTTTACTTGATTTAAGTCTTTTTCTTGAATCGGTATTAGTTCCTGTATTTCCTGAGTCCAAATCAATCGTTCCATTCTGGGACAAGGGTCTTGATAAATTTGACTCTGAAATTATTTTGAAAATTTGGAAATTAGATAGGGTAAAACTCTTAATAAAAATCATATATATATATATATATATATATATATATATATATATATATATATATATATATATATATATATATATATATGTCATTCTAGTGGGTTGTATTCTAGAGGTCTCTGGTGGGTTTTTCTGGATTCCACACAAATTAGATTGGGCCTCATTTCGTGGACCAATCAGACCGCCACCGGAACCACCACCTTGAGGTGATTTTTCCTTCCCTCTCTATTTGTTTCATGCATAAATACATCACGATGTATTGAGAACAATGCATGAGATAAGTGTGGGGGAGGGTTTACTAACGTAGAGTTTTTAGATTTTCTTTCTTTTACACTTCTTTTAGGATACTTTTAGAAATCTTCCCTTTTGTATAAGAATTTTCTCTTTCTTTAAAAAAAACTTTTTGAAATAAGAGACAAAATTTTGATCTATTTTAAGAAAATTAAGATGATCTTAGAAATTAAGAAAGCCTTAATTATAACATCTTAAACCTAGTCGAAATAATGGATCTTGTAAATTGGAGAGATAATTTTATCTTGAATTTTTTTTGCCTTAGATAGCATGCACATCACACTTACACATTTTTGGGATGGAAACAAAGGCCTAAAATACCATAAAGCAAAAACTAAATAAAAAGAAATATATATATATATATATATATATATATATATATATATATATATAAATGAAAAAATCACTTATTAAGCTGGATAACTATGCCTCAAGAAGTATGATTATTCACGCCTAACAGTAGTTAAAAGAAACAAATAATCCCCCTTAATTTTGTGGCCTTGTTTACTCGAGTCCTTAAATCCGAGGGATGTTTTCTCATCTGGTGCCCTAAAATCATCTGGTCTGAGAGTCATCGGTTATAGTCTCGCTACATTGGTGAACTAGAAAGCCTAAGAAAACTAAGGGAAGAAAAAAGAAGAAGAAATATATATATATATAAATAAAATGGCTTGATTGTTTAATTGAAATCCCAGAAATCTTCACTATCACAAAGTGTATATTATCTAGGTTTTATGAAAGATAAAATATTCAAATCTAATTTTGAATTCTTACCTTAATTGAAGACAAGATCTTGCATAGAGAATAAGTTTAAGGAAGAATGATTTTTGGTGGACTTATGACCTTAGATCGTTTATATTTTTACAAAAATATTTTGAAAACTTGTCTCTCTTTCAAAATGTGTTTTCAAAATACTAACATTTATCTTCTTTCTTTATGGATTTTATGGGTGCAATGTGCTGAAAACCCTCAAGACACAACACTCCTCCTCTAGGGGTAATCTAGAGGTTTAACAGCTTGTTGCACATGCTCAGTGCAATCTCGTCACCTGTGAAAGTGGTGTAATAACATTTGTAGTATAGATTTTCTTTCCTTATTTTGCTTGGGACGAGCAAAAGATAAGTGTGGGGGGTGTGATTAGTCTACAATTATGCATTATTATATCACATTCTCTACCAATTTATGAATAAAATGTCGGTCTAAACCGTATTTTGGTCTTCCTTACAGGTAAATTAAGAGTTTAAGGGTAAAGAAGTAATAAGAGCTTAATTAAACCCATTTTTGGGTAATTAAATTCGCATTACTTGGAGGTCAAATAAGGGAACATCTAGAAGATACATTGAATCTAGACCTTTGCTCACGTCAGACAAATATTCGGGCGAAATTACCAGAATTGGGATATACCAGGAAGCTCCCCGAAGCACCACGGATTCCCGCACCAAAACCAGGGACTTTTGTCCCTGGTATTGCGGCAGATCTGCGGCAATATGGTCCCGTCTCGTCTTCCAGAAGCCTCCTACGCCTATAAATACCCCTGCATAGGTCCAGAACGAAGCAGATTTTGCTTTTAGGCTAGGATTTCTATATTTTAGTGTATTGTAGGTAGGTGTTCTTCATTTCTTTTTTTTTGTATTTGCATTTTGTTTTTTGAGCTTGTAGTAGGGCTGAGAGATTCAGAGAGAGATAGAGAGGGATTGATGTAATAGATGGTAACAATCTATGTAAAGATGCCTCCTTTCTTCTCCAATGTAATCTTTTCTATCTTCTACATGATGCTTGGCTAACTTTTCTTCTTCTCATGGCAATCAACTACTAACCACTAACCATCTAACCACTTACTTGATAATCCACATGAATCTAATAGCCTCTACAAGGCCTTGCTCTTGCAAGAGCCATTGATGTCTCATGATGATGGATTCTAACATTCTAACATTTCTAATACCTAACCTACTAACTTGCTAACTTGCAATGTCTTCTTTATTTCATGCTTGCCTCTAATCCGTTTTGATGATTTAATAAGTAGCTTGCTACTTGTTAGTGGTATGGATGTGTTGTTTGAATGTAGAAGATCCATCTTATGAGGCCATGCTCTGTATCGTCTCTTGAAGTCAAGGATTAGTGATGGCCAAGGATCCATGTGAGGCAACTACCACTAAGAGGTTAGTATGATTAGTTGAGCAATTAGTAGTTAGTAGCCATCAGTTTTATTTTACTTTGTTTTGAAAATTATTTCCAAAATCCTTTTCTCATTTTTCTATTGATGTTTTCACCATCCTCTTAGTTCACCTTTGTTTCATCTTCTTTTCTATTTTGTTTTCCAAACCACTTCTCTTTCGTTTTCATATCGCTTTCATTGCCTTCTCCACCTATCACATGCTTGATTTTTTTCTTTTCTTTCATTTCTTTTTCTAATTCTTTTTAACAAAGAAGACTTGTTAACATACGACGTGAATAGAGACTGTTAATGTTTCTATCGCCTCCCGTCCCTGTGGATTCGACCCGTTGAGCCAATGCTATAACGGAAGTATCGAGGGAACGTTAGCACATACGAGCTTTTACATTAATTTCATAAAACACACATTTTAAGAGTGCTAGTTTCGCCCCGATCACTTATGCTTTCATAGAGAAACAAGTCAAATTTGTAGTGACATGGAGGCGCATGAAGCAACTTCTAGGTGGTAGATTCTTTTCACCTGATTATCAACAGATTCTTTACAATCAATTTGAGCAATGTAAGCAAGATATGAGGACTGTGTCGGCATACGCGGAGGAATTCTGTCACCTCGCATCGCGGTGTGATTTATCTCTGACCGTGGAGCAGAACACTGCAAAGTAAATCCATGGGTTAAACTACCCTATTCAGGAACGTGTTGCCATCCAGGATGTGTTCTTATCGACGACGCCCAAAATAATGCCATGAAGATAGAAAGGTTACGAAGCAGAGCTCCACCTTCTGGGAGTCCTTTATCAATCGAAGAGTCCGCAGGAGACGACAGAGTCCCATTGAGTTTCACGATGACAGGTCAGCCAATAGCACAGCCACTGGCCAAAGCCTCTGCATCGACACCAACAATAACCCCCGTGATCACAAAGAGTAAAGACAATCCTTACACCAAGTCCGGGGTTGGCAAGTGTTACAAGTGTGGCGAACCTGGATACACGTCCAATGAGTGTCCGAAGAGAAGATGAGTGAATATGGCCGATTATGAAGAATAAGACAATATGCTAATAGAGACAGAGTCAGAGGATTCTGATTTCGTCGAAGAATATGGCGATCCCGTCACTTATGTTATTCAAAAAGTGTTTTGCAGCCAAAAGATCTCCGACACCACGAAGAGTCATCAAATCTTCTATTTAGGGTGTTTGGTCAAGAATAAGGTCTGTAATCTTATCATTGATAATGGAAGCTGCTAGAAAATCATTTCTAGAACACTTGTGAATCACTTGAAGCTAGAGACAAAGTCGCATCATCATCCCTACGACATTAGGTGGATCAAAAAAAGCCCATGTATTAAGGTAACAGATCTATGTCAAGTTCCTATTTCCATCAGTAAACACTATCAAGATTCTGTTACTTGTGATGTCATTGATATGAACAAATGCCATATTCTTTTGGGAAGAGCGTGGTTACATGATGTCAATGCTATCCATCGAGAAAGGGAGAACATATATGTGTTTACTTGAAAGGGTAAGAGAGCTGCCATGAGACCAATTTCACTGACTACAAGATGTACAAAGAAAAATCGGCCTTCACCTATGTCCTGGCGAAATCAAAATGATAGGAACTCGAGAGCGAGTTCTTTTGAAGAGGAAGGGACTGATGTAGGATACTAAAGAATAACGCAAGACAAACAACAGACCAAATAACTTGACCTGTTGACAACCCTTCTTTTGGATTGTCGACGGGCTTTTCTCGAAAGTCAGGGCTTGTCAGTTATCTCTTTGGCTGTCAAGAGCACCCTTCAGCTGTCGATAGCCCAATTACGTAACAAAGTATCTGAGTTTGATTACGATTCTATTTTGGGTTTCAAATTTGGATTCCGATATAGTTTTACACTTTTTTTATTTTGAACTTTTTTTTTTAATTTTGAATTTATTTCATAGATAGAACAGAATTTATTGTAAGCCTATAAATAAGCTTTTTGTACTCTTTATTTTATCATCCAATTTTTATCAATAAACTTTTGAGTTTTTTCCCTCATATTTGCTCGTGGATTCGAGTTGATCCTTTTGGCTTGCGGATTCGGGCGTTCTTGCTCGTGAATTCGAGTAGCTACCCCTACCTAGAGATCTCTTCAGAGTTCGTCAGTTCTAGAACGAGATCTAGCCCGCGTCATTCGTCTTCTTTGCTTCCCTGTCTGCATCATATTTGTTATTAGAGAGTTTCACTTCGTAATCACAAATTCTATTTTGGTGCGCATGGGTGTTTTTGATACAATCTGTGATGAGTGTAATATACGGGCAAATCTGAATTAATTTTCATCGGAATAAATGCAATTGTTTAGAAAATAAAGAATACCTTGATTAAAGAGGATTATTTCACTCTACTTAGTTTGCCGTGGAGATTCCTATCTTCTCTTTATGTTGTTTGCACTACGAAATTTAAGAATGTTGGATGTCAAGGGCTATATAATTTAATATCGTTGGAGCTATAATATAGTTTTAACTTTTAACCATGTGTAGCTATTATTCCTTCTATTAGATGGATGCACACTGTTTATTTTGGCAATTAATTGTAATTGTAGTCCGTTAAATTAAAATAAGTGTTTGATGTAGTGCATGGAGAAGTAAGGCACGGATATTTGCACTTGATTAACATACTCATCAAAATTTGAAAAAAAGTAATAGACTATTATAACTTTAAAGAAAAAGACAAAAGGATCCTTAAAATTATTTAAAATTAAAAATTTATACCTTCATATGGATTAATACGCCCACCAAATGATTAAGGTACCTATCATAACTTAATCCCTTTATTGATTAAGAAACCCACCTATTGATTAAAAAATCTTTAAAAAAAAACATCTCTCATATAAACCCTAAGTTTTAAATATATTGCTTAATTCAAAGTTATGGATAAGCAATTAATCACCTCCAACAATGATCATGTAGTGTTTATGAGAATTGAGTAGGGGCGGAATTAGGGAGGGGTAATTTAGGAATTTTGTTTTATTTTTAGGATATCAGAAATTAAAGATATTTAAGAAATATTGAGGTGTGTGTTAATCAACCCTGTGAGTGTAAAGATAGAAAGGATGTATTAATTAACTTTGTCGGTGCAAATATTCATGCTGGTCACATGCGAATATTTCTTCGTCAAAGGGTGATAGAATGTAAAGTTAGAAGGCTAGGATTTATTTGTCGAAACATACGTCAATGTATCAAGCTCCGTCATCATTCTCAGTTATCTCCTAAAACCTAAAAGATTAACGTCTCAAGTTCAACCACGCTTGAGATGACGGAGACACCGGAGCAGCGAAGCCTCTGAAATGGTTCATATTCTTTCTGCTATTGGCATTCTGTACTTCTGTTGCCGCTGTTTATTTACATATGAAGAGCGAGGCAAAAGCAATTGTGAGCATCAGTGCTGTCGCTTGCGTTGGCTTTTGCCTCCATTCATTCTTTGTTTTCGCACTTCTGGTTCCATTAAGCGTCAGTTTATGGGATTTGCACGGTGCCACCGTACATGGCCATGTCTCTTAAATATATATTGCGAATATTTGTGTGAAATGGGCAAATTTGTGATGGAAGCAGAGTGAGTTGAACTTGGAGGAGGAAAACGTTGAAGATGATATGTTGTTTTTTTTTTTTTTTTTTTTTTTTTTTTTTTTTTTTTTTTTGCGTTGCAGAATAAGTAACTATTTTGTAGGCTTTACGTGTAAGGTATGCTTCTATATTAATTATATGTCAAGCAAATTTAAGAAAAAATGGCGACTGGGAGTGTGTGAGAGAGATGAGACTGAGAGGTGAAAGACGATGAAATGCATGGTTTCCTCTTGTGATAAATGATAATATTCCTCATTATTTTTTTTATTGCAGACTATTCTGCATGATACTGTGTTAATTGCTGAGTTATTATCCCTACGCCGGGGTGAGTTATCAATCTGGAGTTTCAAAAATTGGACTCAAATGTTAAAAGCTGAAAAACAACCAGATTTGGTGTTGATGCTGATTTGACCTAAAATTAGATTAACTTTATAAATTGAAAACTTGGTCAATTTTTCGAAATACTTTTTTAAGAATGAAATATCTAGGAAAAATTGTCCTTCTCATTTCTAATAGCATAGATATATGTATCCACCAATTATATCATCTTTGATTTAAGTAAATACTTTTTTATTAAAACATTCTTAAGGGGAAAAAACTGAAAAGATAAGCCACAAAAGAAATATATTAAGCTTTGCTCATTCTTGTGTATTGTAAGTTTATACCTGTCAGCAACATGGGGCATAGCCAAATTGGGTTGTATCATGAGGTTCAAACTTGCCTAGTGTCTGAAGATAACCATAATATAGGTGACAAGCGCCTTTGGTGCAGAGATTCCGTGTTCTACTCCCTTTGGGGACTTCACCTGAGTAATATTAGAAAGTAAGTGTCCCTCCTCTGACTTTTAAAAGAAAAAAAAAAAAAAAACCCAATAATATAGGTAATGTGCCCCCGCAAGTAACTTGCCGGTGGCTTTGGGCTCCTAAAGCGCACCGCTCAGCCACAGGTCACCAGTTCAAGCCTTGCCAACAGACATATTTATATTTATTTATTTTCGACTACCGTGGTCACTGATCATGCCATGTATATGATGGTTTTCTAAAAAAAGTCTCATTCCCATGGGTTATATTAAAAATCAATGAAGATTGCCCTAAAATAGTTATGGATAATTGCATTCTATTTGAGATCAGTTTCTATTTACAAACAGAAGAAATTTCTATGAACGTCGTAAGATTCATTACATGGTTAATAGTTCAGTAAAATAATGATTAAAATATATTCATATATGAAATAAAGTATTATGGGAGAATGTAAAAATAATCCTGTGGGAATATTTTTTAAATTTAAGTTTTCAGATCAAATGGGTTCCCGCTTTTATTTAGCGAGGACGGAAAAAGATTAAACTGTAATGTCTTAGTCTATAGAAGATCAACTGGCACTGCTGAAATGCTCTTTCATTCTGCTGCAGGGAACACAAGTGGAAATTTTCTCTACATTGTAGCAGAATCTAAAGGCACATAGCTCCCTCCATGCATACACACAGCCCAAGCTCCTCCCTCAACTGCTCTTGGTTTAAGCAAAAGCTTTGGAAGAAAGGCATTGGATTCTGCTAACGCAGAGCCCGCGCCTACGGAACAAAATAAAAATTTGCAGTGTTCCTGTTCTTCAACTTGTTCTCATTCATCAAAAATCAACATCATCTTTTTCTTTGTGCGAAAATAACATATTCTGTGTCACCACTGTGTATAAAATTAATTTATATATAAAATAGCTTAAAATCACTAAATTTTTCATTAATAGTCTAATTTAGTGTAGTGGTCAGAGTTTGATCTTCACCAGGATCACGATACATGTTCCATCTCGTCTGATACCGAACAAGCTTCAAATTCAACGTAACGCCAGGCCTATTGCAAGCCCAAGAAGAAAGCCTAAAAAGAAAGTCCAAGCACCTTCCATAGAACGCTCCTCCGTCCGAGGACACTTAGTCGTTTCTGAAGCCGCTCCTCCATTCGAGGACACTAAGTCGTCCCCGAGACCGCCCCCAAGGGCACTTTCTCCCTGAGAACTCACATGCTCCCATCCATTCCGAGATCCATTCCTTTCCCAAGACTTTCACTCTGAGCAAATCAGTTACTATAACTGACCGGAAAATCACCTAGAGGGGAGGTGAATAAGTAATGAACTAAAAACAATGCGAAAATAAAAATAATCACAATGAACATTCTGAATTATCAAGAAATGAAGTGTATACCCGGTGAAAGGCTTTGAACTTCTCCTCGTGTTTTCTCTTAAAATAAGAATTGAAGTGCACAATTGCTTTTCTTAATATATAGAGAATTGAAACAATAATAGAGAGTTCAACTAGTATACTTTGCAATAAATAATAAGTAAGAAATATAATTACAATAAATAGAGGAGTGAGAGTTTAGCAAGATCAAACGAGATGCCAATCATAAACACAAAAAAATGTTATCGAGATTCGAGCCACTTACTCTACGTCTCTACCTTCATCGCAATAAAGGATTCTACTATATTCAACTCTGATTACAATCTAACTCGATCCGGCAAGATCTGGAGCCACAACTCTACTTCACTACCCTCTTTCCAAGAGGAACTTCCAAAGAACAAATGATTACAAGACTTGGTGATCTTCCCAAGACCACAAACATACTCTACACTTTTCCTATAGCCCAGTATAGAGGATTGATAGCTCAAAAGAAAGTGTGAGAAAAGTGGAGATAATGGGAGCGAATAACACTGAAAACTTTGGACTTGAAAGTTTTTTGCAAAACGAGATTTTTCTTTTAAAAACCTATTGTAAACTTATTGTTCATAACACTCTCTGATCCCTCCTATTTATAGGAGAAGGTTAGAGACTTATTCTTAGCAAAACCCAATAAAAAAAAAATATTTAACACAATTGAAAATGTGAAAAACTCATTTGAAATGAATCTCGACTAGTTTGTATAGGAAAATAGTAGTTGAGAAACAAATCAGACAAGTTGACTGCCTCGCTACCCATAACAGGCACATACCTGTCAACAGGCATGTCTCAACGGTCATATTTTTTAAAAACAGCACAAGCACTGCGATAGTTAGGGTAGCCTATCGACAGACTGAGAACAAGCTAGCTCTCTGTTTGGTCCCTGTCTTGTCGACAGCTCAATCTGTCTTGTCAACATCTAAGACTCTCTCAGCCTTTGTGCACAGAATATCAGCAGTCAATAGGCCTAGACTTCTGTCGACTGTTGTGATACTTGGACAAAAATATACTTGGACAAAAATATATTTTTATTTTATAAAAATACTTTGTTAAATCATAATATATAATATATTAAATATATCTAAGTTAAAAGTATATATGTTTAGAAAACTAAACATATTTTAAACCATATATTATAAACAATATTAAAACATGATTTTGCAAAATAAAAATCATGAAACTAATTTGAAAAACTTTTGTGTGTTTCTTCTCTTAAGCATCAATTCACTAAACTAAATTTTGACAAACTAACAAATCTTACGAAAAAAATACACGAGTAAATTTGATCTTCAAAAACTTCAAGTGGACGTCTTCAAATATATATTTTTAAACTTGTGTCCAGTTACTTGAAACTTCTTTTGAAGCTGAAACTTTCACTCATAAAATTTGTGTACTAAAAACACTTTGAAGATAATTAGTAGCACAAAATACATGAGTTTTAGAATCATCAAAATAATGAGCTATTATATCTATGGGCCAACAATCTCTCCATTACTGATGATAACAAAACTCATGAGTTTATATAAATGGAAGAGCTTCAAGAGAATCTCCCTCTGAAATTATGAATAAAAAAAATTATAAATAAAAAAACTCATCTTTCAAAAACTCATATATTATTATCTTTAAATCATAAAACTCATTCTTTATATTCTTCTCCCCCTTTTTTATCATACATCAAAAAGAGAAAAGAAAATATAGTTAAACGATACTAATAGAAAATCTTTAAATTTATGTCAATTTTTTAAAAAAAATAGTTATCCATTATACAAACATTTAATTCTCCATAAATAAAAGTAAAACGATTAAAGTCAAGAGGTTTTGTAAAAATATCGGTCAATTAAAATCAGTAGAAACATAATCAATTTCAATATCACATTTCTCATAATTATTTCTAAGAAAATAATATCGAATTTCTATATACTTGACCTTATAATGTTGACTTTAATACTTGCTCATATGAATAATACTAGTATTATTACAAAGTATCTTAATATGATGATATACAAATCATAGTCAAAGAGAGTATATTTCATTCAAAGGATTTGTGCGCAACAAGGTCCCGCAGCAACATGCTCTGCCTAGATGGTTGAGAGGGCAACATAATTTTTCTTCTTAGAAGACCACGAAATAAGACAATTTTCTAGAAATTGAAAAGATCTACTAGTACTCTTCCTATCAACTCTACAACTGGCATAGTCGGTATTCGAATAACTTGTCATGTTAAGTTGTCTAGTCTTTAAGTACCACAAGCTCTACCAATAGTGCTCTTAAGATTTTAATAGTTCTTTTTACTACACTTAGATGCGACTCTTTATGACATGATCGAAATCTTGCACAAGCACATATACTAGACATGATATCCAGCCTGCTTGACATCAAATAGAGCAAACTATCAATCATGCTGTGATATAATTTAATATTAATATTTTTACCTTATTCATTCTTATCAAACTTGATTGTAGTAGCCCTCGGAGTCTTACTAATCTTCACATTCTCTAGTCTAAACTTCTTGATTAGTTCTTTAGTACACTTGGCTTGATTGACGAAGATTTCATCATTTCTTTCCTTGATTTGGAGTTTAAGGAAATAGTTGAGCTCTTATCATACTCATTTCAAACTCTTCCTTCATACACAATTCAAAATTCTTACAAAGTTTCTCATTAGTGGCGCCAAAAAAAACTATAATAAATATAAATTTTAATAATTAAAATATCATTATCAACATGTTTTGTAAACAAAATAGTACCTATTTTACCTTTAACAAAATGTTTTTTTTCAAGAAAACTAGCATTTCATACCAAGCTCTTGGAGCTTGTTTTAAACCATAAAGGACTTTATCTAATTTGAATACATAATCGGGTTGTATAGGATTAACATGCCCGGGGGTTGTTCAACATATACTTCCTCTTCTATGAATCCTTTAGAAAAGCACACATTACATCCATTTGATATAGCTTAAAATCTTTAAATGAGGCATGCGCAAGAGTCATTCGGATGGCTTCGAGCCGTGCAACCGTTGCAAAGATTTTCTCAAAATCGGTTCTTTCGATTTGATTGTAACCTTCGGCCACTAGCCTAGCCTTATTTCTAATTATATTACTTGACTCATCTAACTTGTTTCTAAGCACCCACTTAGTACTAATAATTGATGTATCTTGGGTCTAGGAACAAGTCTCCATACTTGGTTATGTTTAAATTGATTGAGCTCCTCTTGTATAGCAAGAACCAATAGGAGTTTACCTTGGCCTCATGAATATTTTTAGGTCCTATGTGTGAAATAAATACAAATGGCCAAAAAAATTTTGGAGTTTGGATCTATTAGATACTCCCTGTGATACATCACCTATGATGAGATTTTTGAGATGACTTGAAGCATATCTCTAATCCTTCGAAAGTGTTTGAGTAGGTTCCACTTCAACAAGAACTTCACCATTTTAATCTTCTCTTGATTTTTCTTGTTCTGGTGAGTCTTTCATAGAAATTTTCTCAACGTCTTTGCCTAAGTAATCAATTTCGCAATCTACAATATTCTTCACAAGAGAGATAGATTCCTCAAACTTCACCGCATGGATTCTTCAATTGTCAAAGTTGATCTATTAAAGACTCTGTCAGATTTACTAGTTTAAAATAACCAACAAAAATAGCTTAAGAAGATTTAACATCAAACTTTCCTAGATTATCCTTTGTATTTAAACAAAACACTTACAATTGAAAACTTTAAAATATGAAACGTTTGGTTTTTATTAAATGAAAAATCTCAAATGGAGTTTTGTTTAAATTTTTACAAAAAAATATTCTATTTATTATGTAACATTATGTGTTTAAGCCGTGGCCCATAGATATTGAGGGAGTCTACATTCATTAATCATAGTCCTAACCATCTCTTGAAGAGTTCTATTCTTTCTTTCGATAACTCCATTTTGTTGTGGAGTTCGAGGATATAAACACTCATATTTAATTATATTTTCTTCACAGTAAGTAATAAAAGAGTAGTTAATAAACTCACCACATCTATCACTTCGAATGTGTAAAATCAAATTTTTTTCTTTCTCAACCATTTTCAAAAAATATTGGAAAACGAGAAAGCTTCATCTTTGTGTCATAAAAAAATCCAAGTAAATCTCAAAAAATCATCAATAAGAACATATATAAAACGGTTTTCACTTAAACTTTTAGTTTTGGTTGGACCAAACAAATTCATATGTATTAATTCTAATGGTTGAAATGTCATAATATCCCTAATAGATTAAAAAGATGACTTAAGTTGCTTCTTAAGTTGGCACGCATCACAAATACGATCTTTTTTAAATCTTAATTTAGGAATAATTTTCACTGCTTCTTAGAACCGATACGGGATAGGTGGCTAAAGGAAACATGACCTAACCTTCTACGTCATAATCATGAATCTTCATTTATGGCAAACAAACAAGTAATATTACAATCAAAATTTAACATATGAATAATATAAACATTATTTTCACGAAAATCAAAAAGCACACGAGAATCATTCTTTTTATCAATAACATCACAAGTAGAATTATTAAAAATCACTTTTAAACTTTTATCACAGAATTGGCTAATAATCAATAAATTATGCTTAAGTCCATCTACTAAAGTAATATTTTCTATTAAAGAAGATGTGTCAAGTTAATGTTACCTATACCAATAATCTTTCCTTTGGAATCATCTCCGAAGGTAACGGTATCACCTTCACTCGACCTTGATAGTGTTTCAAAGTTATTGATATCCCATGTCATATGTCATGAGCAATCACTTTCAAGGTACCACCGCTATCTATATCTTAGGAGCTTGGTGCGTACTTGCATTATTTAAAATAGTTATTGATTTTGGTACCCAAATTTTTTGGTCCTAAAATGTTAGTCTTTTGAATCCAAACATAATCATTAGAAATATTCAATCTATCATAGCAAAGCTATGCCAAGTGATCTTTTTGTCCATAATAGGTGCGTGTGTACACCTTGGCATACATAAATGCATGGTGTGTGTGAGCATGATGAGCCTGGTAAGTATGCTATGTTTGTGTGTCAGCATAATGCGTGTGTGAAACATATGCTGGTTTTCCTTGAGTTTACCTCTTTGGAAATATTGATTCTAGTCTAGCCATATCAAATTCACATTTCTTCAAAATATTACTTAAAATATTTATTTTATTTTTCATTAAGAAAATCTCATTTTCATCAGCACTTGAAACTTTGCTTTACAAGAAATTTTATAAGAAACAAAATTCTTTTCAAAGAATCATTTTCATTTGAATTACTTTCTTCTCTTTTGAAATAGTGTTAAATTTATTTCGCAAAACATTATTCTCTTTTTTCATTTTCAAATATTTTAATTTGAGAATATTATAATTACTTGACAATTGTTCAAAAGCTCCTCCTAGTTCATCTATAGACAAATCAGAATAATGTAAAGTTGCTTCCGAAATTATCTTAGTTGTTTCATTGTTTTGAGTCATGAAACAAATATTTGCCGTGTCAATATCCTCCTCGGATTCACTTTTCAAATCCCAAATAGCTTTCATTGCTTTTTATTTTGTGTGGCTTCTTTGATGTGAAAGCCTTGCTCTTCATCTAGGGGCAATCCACAAGGAGGTGGCCCGACTTCTTGCAATTGTAGTAAGGGCCAATCTCATTTCTTCTCTTTTCTTTACCTTGTCATCTCCTTTTGTGGTTGTTGAACCTCGCTCTTTTGTAGTACTTTCTTCTAACATTCTTCACAAGTAAGAATAATTCTTCATCATCATCTTGTTCAAATGCTTCATCATCCATCGGAGAAGGTTGGGGTGGCTTTGAAGGTGGTGCTCTTCTTCTCATATTTTCATCTTCTCTAGCTTTTATTTCTTTCTCATGGGTTGTTAAGTTTCCGATAAGGCCCATGAAATCTATTTTTTCCTTGTCGTTCAACTCCTTTAAGGTGGTGGACTTGACTTCCTAATACTACTACAAATGTGGAAAAAACTAACGGTACTTACAATGTTGTTTTAGTAAACAAACGACGCTATATATAGTGCGATGGCTTTTGTAATTACTTGATGTGGGTCTCACTTTTTGCGTCGGTTATTATATATAACCGACGCGAGATGTTCGCTCTGAGTCAACACAGTTGTTGACTGATTTTCGCGTTGGTTCTTTTATAGATTGGACGCAAAAAGTTAGACTTTTGCGTCGGTTCTTTTATAGAACCGGCTCGAAAAGTCCGACTGCCTTTCGCATCGGTTCTTTTATAGAACCGATGCCAAAAGTCAGACTTCTAACGCTGGTTCTTTTATCGTCAACGATCTGCAGCTCATGTTGATTCTCAGATTGTGCTTCTCGTTCATCTGTGAAGCCCATCTCTCTCTCACCCCATCTCTCTCTCCCCCTTGTCCTTTTATAAAACCAACACCACTGCAACTGCGACGACATTGACCTCACCAAAGCCCTGGCCACAACCAATGCCTCGCTTTCTCATCTCGTCCACCGCTCCAACCTCGACTATTTCAAGCTCATGCTCCCTTGCGACATTGAAGACGACAGTGGTGATTTCGATTCAGATCTTCAGATTTTGATTTTGATTTTGATTTCGATATCGAAGCTAGGGAGACGCAGACTTTGAAGTGATGCAAACTTTGAGATGGAGACGCAGACTTCTCATCGTCCATAAAAAGGGCTTTGCTGTTTTCCTAAGATGCGAGTTTCTTTCAGAGTGAAGACGCACCTTTCACTTGATGTAAAAATACAGTTTTGACTGTTAACAAACGCGGGCTTGATTCAAAGTAGAGACGCAGCTCTCACTGGGAATAGAGGCATAGCTCTCTTATTTTGTCAAGTCACAAGCCAGAGAATACTGAAAAGACACAGTCTTTGAAGTGAAAACGCGGCTCTCTCTTTGTTGAAGTAACGTAGACTTCAAGATGGAGATGTGGACCTCTTTTTGCTGGAGAGACGCGACTCTGTTAAACGCGACACTCCCGTTCTTGGTGCATTGCCACATGTCTGGAGGAGCTTGAAGAGACACCATTCTCTTAACACGCAAGGTTCGCGTTCAAGGCGCGTTGCCACGCGTTAGGCGGCACTTGAAGAGACACTATTTTCTTAACACGCGAGGTTCGAATTCGAGGCGCGTTGCCACGCGTCGGGCGATGATTAGTCTCGAGATACAGGTCGTGTATCTCGGTGGATTATTGTGTCTATAAAAAGATAGCAATCTTCAAGAGTCATTATTAGACTCTTTTTTTGTCCGCTGAAGCCTGCGTCGAGAATTTTCAGAACTTAAAAAAAACTCCGAGCTTCTTCTTCTTTCTTTCGTCTTCTGCACAGAATTCACGGTTGAAATGGCCCTAAAGACCAAACCTGTAGCTTCGTCCTCGAGCGCTATCTCTTTAGAGGCCCAAATGGGCGGTTCCTCCACGCAGATGTTTTCCATTGAAAAATTAATTCAGGGAAAACTTTACAAAAAGGGTCGAGGACCGAAATTACAAGTAATAAAAAGAAGAATTACAAGTATATCTCCTCTGAGATTTTTGGAAAAGTGTGCCAGTAAGAATCTGATCAGCACGCGATCACTTTATCCCTTTGACGATGCAATCGATCAGGTGATCAAACTGCCCTCTAGTAAGACTCCCTTCTCGCTTGGTTCAGGAAATCGGAGAACAGAAGATCAGTGGAGCCCTTTTGCTAGGAATTCTACTCTCTTCTTTTAAGTCAATCTCCTCTCTGTCCGTCCTTATCCCTTATATCTAGTAAGAGACTATTTATAGCCAAAAGTGGGGTGTAACTGTCCCCTTGAATTCAGCAAAGCTGAATCAGTCATAAGCTTCGCGCGAGGCTCGCAAATGACCTTGCCGCGAAGTTTTTTTGCGAGCTTCTGGCGAAGCTAGAGGGTTTGTGCGAACGTCCTCTTGCCGTTATGGCATAATTGTCTTCACTTAATGTGGGACGAAGTAGGCAGGTGTAACCACCCACTTAAAGTGGCATTAATCCCACTAAATTAGTGGGGTTTACCCATTAATCTCTCGTGGGATTTTGAAACGATCAATTTGATGACCTAGCAGAGCTCACTGCGGAGCTAGATTATGCGAAGCTAATACTTGGCTCATAGCTTCAGGTGAAGTTACTTTCAGTGTCTCTGCGAAGCTATAACTCAGCCCATAGCAGAGCAATAACTCTACCTGTGGTGGAGCTAAACCAGCTAATGCTTCTGGCGCGAAGCTCTTGGATCAGCCTCTGGCGGGGCTAAATTGGAAGCTTCAGGCGAACCTAATAGTTAGCCTCAAAGCGAGGCTAA
This sequence comes from Agave tequilana, assembly GCA_038442645.1. Taxonomy (NCBI): domain Eukaryota; kingdom Viridiplantae; phylum Streptophyta; class Magnoliopsida; order Asparagales; family Asparagaceae; genus Agave; species Agave tequilana. The sequence continues at coordinate 24,862 of JAVJIF010000297.1, read as the reverse complement.
CAATCAAGCTTAGGTGAACCTGTTAGTTCCATGCGGAGGTATGAAGCTTACCTTGGGCTTATGCCAGGCTAAGTATTGAGCTAACTTAGCATCTTAGGCCTGCTTGGGTCTCTCCAAAGGCAACTTTGGCTTACTATCTGCTTTACTTGATTAGTATTGTCCATGTTGCTGCCTTGTCTCTGGTCATCTGCTTGTCTTCGACTTTTCTTTTGTAGATGTTGATAAGTTAGACGTCGTTCAGACCGGTGGAAGATGAATGCGGGAGTCCTGTCTTTTTCGAGTGTCAACAAGACCCCTTCAAAGTTTTCGTGAATCTGTAATGGAATGGTTCAGACTTCAAAATACTTTGAACTGCTTTGATTGACGCCATGTGAATGTGAACGTCGCCTTGGTGGTTGAGTTTAACTTCGCCTTTAGCCCCACTTTCGGGCTAGAATAAGTTCGCTAGGGAATTGTAACAATCCGCTTCAGTGTAGCTTCACACTGTAGCTTCGCCTTGGGCCTTTCTAAAGTAACTTCACTTGAAACTGGGTTGGAACATGAGCATTAGCCTTGCGCTTGCTGTGACGGAGCGATGTTCCGTTCCTGAAGCTAACCGCTTTTGCGAGTTACGAGAGGAATTGCTCCCTTTTTCAAGGCTTGAATAACTTCCCTTGCATTTACGAGGGAGATTATTCCCTTTTCTGAAGTTCTAATAACTTCGTATGTATTCCCGAGGGAGATTATTCCTTTTCTCAAGGTCAAGCATTTGAATGCTTTAACTTCGCCCGCGCTCCCAAGCTCAAAGTGGTAGCGACGTAGTAAGGTCACGAGGCCTACAAATAGGACTCTTATAGTCCTTCTCAGAGAAACATACTCCTCTCTTTCTAGTAGGCTTGTTTATGACCCCTCCCCATGGCTAAGGTAAGGAGACTGACGTCCCTGAAGTGGTAGGGACTCTCACTCTGGTTATTATCCGATCAACATCTGGTGAGCGTCGGTCATCCAGTGACTTTAGGGAGTTTATCTTCCTTAATTTTTTTTTAGCTTTACTAGCTATCTCAGGGATTAAATTCCCTTGGTCTTTACACTTGGCTGACTTTCAAAAAAGGGTTTCAGCCCTATTTTTAAGCTTCCCAGCGAAGCTAGCATTCTTGCCTGATCAGGAAAAGGATCCTTCCACGCGAAGTTCCTGCCTTGATCTGTTAAATTTGCCACATAAGCGAGGTTTAGGACTTGGCCTCTTTAAGGTCGAGCCAGTCTTGCCATATAGGTGGGGTTAAGACTGCACCCTCCCAGGTCAGTCTAGCCTAACCATATAGGCGAGGGTAGGACTTGGTCCTTTTTGAGGCTTCTCCAGCCTAATTACCTGGGGCGGAGCTAAGACTTGGCTCATGCTTAAGCTGGTCTAACATTACCGTGTGAGAGAGGTTATCCTCTGCTTAGCCGAAATCCATCTTCAGGGCACAACTGGGTAGCTTCACCCAAAGAATAAAACTTTGACTTAGCCTTTCGTCCCTTCCCCTTTTTCTTTTTTAATGCTAACCTTTTTTCTGTTTGCATTGCAGTATATTGTGCTCTCCATTCTTTAGTCTCTCGATGAACGAGAACAAAAACTTGCCCCTTGATTTTCAAGTTGAAACTTTGATCATAAGTAGGAGGAACATACTGGGACATCTGGTACGCGTTCCGAGAAGAGGCCGGCGGTCACTTATCCGAGATGATCCACTTCGGGAAGAAGCTGGTGGTCGCTTATACAAGATGATCCACTTCGGGAAGGGGCTGGTATTCGCTTATCCGAGATGATCCACTTCGGGAAAGCGGACGTCACCAGTAAGGTCTTGGATCCTCCCTTTGCCAATTTTGGCAAAAGAAGATCCAGCTTTCTTATGGTAACCAATCCCTTGCCAATTTTGATCAAAGAAGATCCAGTTTCTTGATGGCAAAAGCTGCCATTAGGCGAAGGATTACGGCCTTGTGCAGGGGGAAGACCTTTCGTGTCCAGCTGGTTTGGTGGTCTTCGGACGGCTTATCATCCTGAAAGTAGATAGGACAACTTGTACGCCTTTAAAGTAAAGACCCTATTGTATGAAAGACAATTTTGATGTATTATCAATGTATCTTCCCTTTTGAATCAATAAAAATTTTACTTTTTGCTCATCTACTTTGCTCCCCTTCTTTTCACTTTGAATTTCGAAAGCAACTAGAATGGACTGGCTTAGGTAAGCCTTTTCCTGAGGAGAAAAGAAAAGCTCTTAGCGGAGTTAAGCTTCCAGTGAAGCTGAAGACGGATTTCCAACTAAGTCAGGAATAAACTTCCAACAGAGCTAGCACAAAATTTTTCGCGAAACTAAAGATGAGCTCTTAGTGGAGCTAAAGCCCATCTTTCAGCGAAGTTAATCAAGCGTTGTGCGAAGTCAACGCTGAACTCGTAGCAGAGCTAGCCCTTGGTGGAGTTGAAGCAAGGCTTCTCAGGGAAGGCACTTAGACGCCGTTTCAAATTAATTTGAAACGACCGCCTGCGCTCCTTTAGAGGAGGAGAAGTTAGACAATTTTATGTCTATAAAAGCCCGATGGGCAGATAGAGATAATTAACTTCTCTTAAAATACTTCGAATTTTTCAGAGAGCGAATCTCTTTCTTCTTCTTCTCCATCATTCTGATTTTCAGAACTCCTTAGTTCTTCATGGCTCCTAAACGACGAGCAGGCAAAGAGGCAGCGACCTCTGCTACAGAGGCGCCCTATCCTCCTCCGGTCATCAAACGCCCCATTGCTGGTAGGGATTTTTCCTACTTATCCAGAGATTTTCATCTCTTTTCGAAGCCAATTTCTGGCTATTTCATTATGAATCTAGAGTGACCCATCATGATCCTGTGATCTCAGGGAGTTCTACTCCCTTAATTTGACTTTGCTAAATTTTTAGGGAATTTAATTCCCCTTAATTTCTCAACTTTGAAATTTAGAAACCAATGGTTTCTTCTCTCAGCTTCTATGTGAAGCTAGCTCTTAGGGCGGTTCACATTCTGTGAAATGACAGGATGCAAAGCTAGCTCTAGTGGCATAACTGGAAAGAGGACTTTAAAGTCCTTTGAACAGTTTTAGGCACAAGTGCCTTTCCAGTGAAGTTAGCCCTTGGGGCTTTTCCGCATTCTGTTCAGCGACAGAACGTGAAGCTAAGATCTAGAGCGAAGCTAACACTTAGAGATTTTCTGCACTCTGCCTTCGTGCAGGATGTGGAGCTGAGCCTCAGGGCGAAACTAATGCTAGGCTAGCTTCGCTCGGAGAGCGAAGCTATACCTTAGCAATTTTCGTTTTGCTTTAGCTTTCTTTTTCTTTGGCTTATGGACTAATATAGTTTCTTCTTGCTTTGCAGTGCACTATACTCCGGGACCTTTGAACAGCCTCTTTGGAACAGCCAGGGGACTGGATGGCAATGTTAGCTTACAATTCGAAGGGCAAGCCTCATTATTCAGTGAGCAGAGCGCTCCTGGCCGGGATGCCCTGATCTACGCCGGAGATCAGCGTATCATGAGGAGCATCTTAACTACTGCTCTCCTCGAGGATTGTGACCGACAAATTTATCGGAAGCCCGGCTTCATGTTTGGGGACGCAGCGCCTGACACTGATCATCAGCTGCTGGCCAGGGAAGGGCAGTGGATCTTCAATCTGGATGGCGAGAAGTATTACCTCCCGTCTAGCAAGCGTTATTTCCCGCTGTCTTTTCTCCAATGCGTGATGAGGCCTCGAAAGATGAAATGGCAGGTTATCCAAACCACTGACTCAGTCCATGTGGGTATCTTGATAGCTGCTTCTCCTGGCTATTCAAGGGTAGGTCCTCCTCGCTGCATATTAGGTCTTCACCCCAGAAACGTTCTCCAAGACATCCCAGTGGGGGAAAATCCCGCTATGGCTCAAACCTTTGGAAATCAGTTCTTTAGAGTCCATGGTAACTATCCGGCAACTGATTTGAGGACACCAGGCTGGATTCATCCTCCCAAGGTTTGGTGGAAGGACTCGACCCTATACGTCTTGGCCCATTTTGAAGAGGATTTGGAGAGGCTGGGACTCCACGAGGCTGTCAGGGCAACCTGCTATGGGATCCAGATGAGTGTAGCAAACTTCTACGCCATCTTTGAGTTATACTGTCCAGCTATAGGGACTTTCTTTACCCTGTAGGCGAATTGGATGCATGAAATGTGGGAAGTCTTTGCTCTGCTAATGGGATCTCTCCTTTATGAAGAATACTTCCCATGCGAGGTGGAATTGGCAGTTCTGGAGAAGCAGGAGCCCGCCCTGTTCGAGACTTACAGGGAATTGATGTGCCATTTTTACATCTGCTTGACTATGTATGGGTACCATGAGGGAGCTTCGAGCAGTTCGAAGAGCTGGGGGAATTATCTGTTCCCCAATCTGGAAGATGCTCCTGAAGCGGCTCACTGTGGGGTTGCTGACGAGGACATTTTCTGGAGGATGAAAGAACATTCCCAGGGAGATATTGTCTTGGAAGAAGACGATGGTATTTACGAGAAGGGTGACATTCTCAGGAGTTTCCATCGTCAGGCCCGACAACCAATGTCTCGGAAGGTGCTTTTAGCGGGGTTTTTATCGGTCTGGTTGAAGAGATATGTGGTGTCATCTCCCTCCAGCGACGTCAATCTTCTGACTGTCTTATTTCTGGCTGTTCGTCTAGCTCACGGTCGCTCCCTTAGACTTCTTCTAGCAATGGTGTAATGTATTCAGCGAGGCCTTCGTGCATTGACGGAGGCTTTTTGCAGGCCACCAACGACGAAAAGGGGGAAGGGCACCATCCATGATGGACCAAACCCAGGATCGGCTTGTGATTGTCAAATCAAAGAGTTAAGAAATTACCGTGTAGCTTCGGGCTAACGGGTCGTGCCTACGAGGAGGAATGCAATGAAAGCTTTTCGATGTTGTTTAGTAACAAAGAATTATGCTCGTTTTTTAGTTGAAAAGAAGAATAGAGAGAAGGGAAGTGATTAAAAGAGAAATTGCAAATTTGGAAAAGGCTTTGGAAAAAGTAAATTTTGTATAAAGCTGAAAAAGTGATTTGTTATTTTGTTAATAAAGAAAAAGAATCTAGGCTCACTATCTCACTACTCAATGATATGTTCTCCTATTGAAATCATTAGTGCTTCAACTTGATCATAGGCAAAAACTTAAGATTGCTTTTAGAAAGGTTTAAGCAAAGCACATAAGATGTTTGAAAAAGTTAATTCTTTTCTTTAAGAAATCGTCTTGAATTGAATGTTAAATCATCAAGAGGTTCAAGTATGAGATAAAAACAAGTTCAAGAGACTTTTTTTAAAAGAAGTAGAAGCTTAAAAAATCCAAACCCATCCTCATGTGCCTTCAAGAACACTTTCAAAGAAGAAAGGCTTTAGTTTAGGCATTCAAATGATTCATTGGGTCTTTTTCATGAAAATCATTCAAAAAGGAGATGAATCAGAGAGAGGAGTAGCAGTGAGCCCAGAAAACCGATTTAGCTTACTTATGGAAAGCAAAGAACAATGCAAGTAATAAAGCAATACATACCGTAAAATGAGTGGAAGAAAATGTAGCTTGATTCTTGTATTGATGTCACTTCAATTTTCAGGTTACAAGCACTCAATTCCTCTCTGATATGCCAAGATTTGCCCTGATTCCTTAATTTCAAATTTATTCTGAATTAAATCAAAATTTGGTAGGCTTTTGGGCTTGTTTCTCTTTCCTTTCTTTTAGCAATTGGGCCTACATTTAACAAAGAAGATGAAGACTTATTAATAGGATTTATTAGATAAAAAGTATGGTAATGTGATAATATATATGTAGTATATGTGACTGATCACACCCCCACACTTATCTTTTGCTCGCCCTCGAGCAAAACATCAGACTAATTCTAATAAATTATTAGACAACTTTCGCAGGTCACTCGATTGTACTGAGCATGTGCAACAAGCTGTTAAACATCTAGGTTACCCCTAGAGGATGAGTTTTGTCTCGTGAGGGTTTTCAGTGGATTGCACCCACAAAATTTATAAAATTGTTAGTATTTTCGAAAAGCATTTTTAAAGGAGAAAATATTTGAAGTATATTTGTAAGGTTTTAAGTAATCTATAAGTTATAGGAATATCAAATTTTTCATTCCGAAACTCAGTCTCTATTTAAAAACATGTCATCAATCAAAGTAAGGAGTCAAATTGTACTTCTCATCTAGTCTATTAATTTACCCTGAGTCGTATGCACCATCGTGACTGTGAAGTTTGATTAAGGGTTCTTTAACATTAGCTCATATGCCTTATTTATATTTGTTTTTGGTAGAATTTATTCCTCAATTTCCTTAGGCTTTCTAATTCGCCCATGTAACGAGCCTTTAGTCGGTGACACCCAAACCGGACAGTTTAGGGCTCCAGGAGAGAAAACACCCCTTAAGGACTTAAACACTCGAGTAGACAAGGCCACGGAACTAAGTTTTTATTTATAAATATACCCCTTTTAGGCGTGAATACTTATGCTTCATGAGGCACAAATACCCAGCTTAATCAGAGGATTTATATATATATATATATTTCAAACTTATCTAATTATCTTTTGCATAGATACCAAGGCTTGCTTAGGCCAAAGCACCTAGCTAATCAATAATTAGATTTGTTTATATATAGTTTTTTTTAATAAGGCATACGAGTCTTTGTTTTTGAACCCTAAGTGTGTAAGTGTATAAAGTGTGCTGATTGCTAAAATGAAAGAATAATCAAAGAGTTAAGAATTTACCGTGTAGCTTGTGGTTAACGGGTCGTGTCCACGAGGAGGAATGCGATGAAAGCTTTTCGGTGATTCGTTTAATAACAAAGAGTTGTGCTCGTTTTTTTTAGCGAAAAGAGAATGGAAAGACGGAGATGATTAAAAGAGAAATTGCAACTTTAGAGAAGGCTTTGGAGAAGGTGATTTAAAAAGCTCGAAAATTGTTTTGTTGATTATAATAAGGAGGAAAATCTGGGCTCACTATCTCACTACTCAACCGTTCATTCTTCTATTGAAATCCTAAGTGCCTCAACCTGATCATAGGCAAAACTTAAGATTGACTTTAGAAAGTTAAAGTAAAGCACATAAGATGGTTGGAAGAGTTTACTCTTTTCTTTAAGAAATCGTTTTGAATCGAATGTTAAATTATCAAGCGCGAAGAAGCAAGTATGAAATAAAAACAGTTTAAGAAACGTTCTTAAAGAAGTAAGAGTTTAAAAATCCAAACCCATCCTCATGTGCCTTCAAGAATACTTTCAATAAGAAAGGCTTTAAGTTAGGCATGCAAATGATTCATTGGGTCTTTTCATTAAAATCAGAAGAGAAGAAGAATTGGAGAGAGGTACAACAGTGAGCCCGAAAACCGATCTAGCTACTCATAGAAAACAAAGAGGAAGGCAAGTAAATAACGCATGACATACCGTAATATGAGTGGAAGAAAATGTGGCTCGATTCTTGTATTGATGTCACTTCAATCTTCAAGTACAAGCACTCAATTCCTCTCTCTCACAAGTATTTGTACTAGACTTGAAAAATAAAAATACAACTTTTGTACTATCTAACAAGAGCCTAAATTCTTAGAAAATAAATAAAAATTTTAATCCTAGTCTTCGCTCCTTTTTCAGTACAAAACCCAAGCTTTTATAGGCAAAAACCCATAGGGCAGGGAGTGAGGAGATAAGGGGAGCAAACGCTCCCCTTATCTCCACCAACAAGCCGTGGATCCGCGGCCTACTTGGCCACATCGAGGTGGAGGGATGGTTGGCGTGGCTTTGTGCTTCCTTTTGTCTTGTTGGATTTGCTGTTTTAGCTCCCTGATTTGAAGAAACGATCTTTGATTTGTTGGCTTTAACCATTTGATTTGGGAGGATTTATTTCAACCAGTTTTCATCCTCTCTGATATGTCAAGATTTGTCCTGATTTCTTGGTTTCAAATTTATTCTGAATTAAATAGGCTTTTGGGCTCGTTTCTCTGGCCTATCCTTTAGCAATGGGCCTGCATTTTATAAAGAACAATAGGGCTTATTAATATGATTTATTTAGATAACAAGCATGAAAATGTGATAATATGTATGCAATATATGTGACCGATCATGTGCATATTTCATCAAGGTAAAGATCAAGACTAAATTACTTTCACAATTTTTCTTCCTAACCCTAAAAATCAAACAAGTCATCTAACTTTGACCAAGTATAAGAAATCCTAATTATGATTTTCCTATTTCTTAAAATTGACTTAATTTCTTACAAAAATATATCAAAATATTGTTCTAACCTTTCAAAAATTTTTTTATATATATATTTTTCTTTTTTTTATTTATATTAGTCATGTTAGAACCCTCCCCCACACTTATCTCATGCATTATCCCCAATATATGAAAGAAATGTATAGATGTATGAAATAAAATGGAAAAGAGGAAAGTTACCTATACACTGGGTCAAAAAGACCCATAGCCGTTTCATTTACCGGCACCGATTCTAAGAAAGGTTTAAGGCGTTGACCATTTACCTTAAAGTCATTTTCATTCTTGGTGTCACTGATCTCAACTGCACCGTGTGGAAACAAGGTTTTTACAGCGAATGGCCCAGTCCATCTTGATTTTAATTTTCCTGGAAAAAGATGAAGTCTAGAATTATAGAGTAAGACTTTTTGTCCAGGGACAAAGGTTTTTTTTATGGTGTGTTTATCATGAAAAATCTTAACTTTATCTTTAGTGATCTTAGCATTTTCATAGGCCTCATTTCTTAACTCCTCTAATTCAGAAATTTGTAACTTCCGAAGGTCACCGACCTTAGTCAAGTCGAAATTCAACTGCTTGATTGCCCATAAGGCCCGGTGCTCTAACTCAACGGGCAGGTGACAAGCTTTACATAGACTAACCTATAAGGAGACATCTCTAGAATCATCTTGAAAGCGGTCCTGTAGGCCCATAGGACATCTACAAGTTTGTGGACCAATCTTTCCGATTTTGGTTCACAGTTTTCTCCAAGATAAGCTTGACGTGCCTATTGGAAACCTCACCTGCCCACTGGTTTGAGAATGATAAGGTGTGGACAACTTGTGAGTTATGACATACTTTCGTATAAGTGCTTCAAAGGATCTATTGCAAAAGTGAGTGACATTATCACTAATGATAGCACGAGGGGTTCCGAAGCGTGAAAAAATGTTCTCTTTCAAAAACTTTATGACAACTTTGTTATCATTAGTTTTACTAGGAATGGCTTCTACCCACTTGGACACATAATCCACAGCAACCAATATATATTGGTTTCCAAATAAATTAGGAAATGGACCCATAAAGTCGATGCCCCAAACATCAAAGAGTTCTATTTCTAGAATCGGGTTGAAAGGCATCATATTTCGTTTTGAGATCCTTCCTACCATTTGGCATCTAGGGCACGTCTTGCAAAATTCATAAGCATCCTTGAACAAAGTGGGCCAATAGAACCCGCTTTGTAGCACTTTTTAAGCAGTCTTGCGGGGACCAAAGTGTCCACCGCATGCAAGTTCGTGACAAAAGGATAGAACACTCTTAACCTCCTCATCGGGAATGCATCTCCTAATAATTTAGTCAGAACAGTACTTAAAAAGATACGGTTCCTCCCAAAAGAAATACCGAACTTGGGATAAGAACCGATATATATCGTTTTTGGACCAATGAGATGGAGTTTGGTTGTGACTAAGTAATTCACTATATCAGCAAACCAAGGTTCCCTAGAGATAGCTAAGAGATTTTCAATAGGAAAATCCTCATTTATGGTTAATTCGTTGCATGGAGAATTAGGGATTCGTGAGAGATGGTCAGCAACGATATTTTTACGCCTTTCTTGTCTCGAATCTCAAGATCGAATTCTTGAAGAAGGAGGATCCAATGAATGAGTCGGGCCTTGGCATCCTTCTTCATCATGAGGTACCTAAGCGCAGAATGATCGGTGAAAATGGTGGTTTTGGACCCTAGTAGGTAGGGACGAAATTTCTCTAGGGCAAGCACTACTGCGAAGAATTCCTTCTCAGTCGTAGTGTAGTTCAATTGAGCATCGTTGAGAGTCCTACTAGAGTAGTAAATCACGTGCTGCTTGTTATCAATGTGTTGTCGTAGGACAGCGCCTATGGCAAAATCGGAAGCGTCGCACATAATTTCGAACGGCTTAAACCAATCCGGTGCAGATATGATTGGTGCAGAAATAAGCTCTCTCTTAAGCTTCTCCCAAGAATTCATACATTCAGCATCGAAAGTGAAGGACACTCCTTAGCTAACAGATTAGTCAAGGGCCTAACAATCTTACTAAAATCCTTGATAAATCTTCGATAAAAACCGGCGTGTCCTAAGAAGGATCTAATATCCTTAACGCATTTGGGCATGGGAAGCTTTGCAATAACCTCAATTTGGCTCTATCCACTTCAATTCCTTTCTTGGAGATTTCATAACCCAAGACAATTTCATGTTTTACCATGAAGTGGCATTTCTCCCAATCCAGTGTCAGATTTTTCTCAGCACAACGTTAGAGGATAAGTTCTAAATGGTGGAGACATTGAGTGAACGAATCTCCGTAGATGGAGAAATCATCCATGAAGATTTCTAAGAACCGTTCTACCATATCAGAAAAAAGACTCAACATACAACGTTGAAATGTTGCTGGGGCATTGCATAAGCCGAAAGGCATTCGACTATAAGTAAATGTCCCAAATGGACATGTGAACGTAGTCTTTTCTTGGTCCTCAGGAGCAATAGGAATCTGATTATACCCCGAGTAACCGTCGAAGAAACAGTAATATTCGTGGACCGCCAAACGTTCAAGCATTTGATCAATGAAGGGAGGTGAAAAATGGTCCTTACGAGTTGCAGCATTAAGCTTCCTATAGTCAATACAAACTCGGATCTTCGTGGAAAGTCGAGTTTGGACCAACTCTTTGTTCTCGTTTTCACTACGATGAAACTGGATTTCTTTGAAATCGCGTGGACAGGACTGACCCATTGGCTATCAAAAATGGGATAAATTATTCCATTGTCTAAGAGTTTTACAATTTCAGCATGAACATCCTCTTGCATTATAGGGTTTAACCTACGCTGCGGGTCTTTTAGGGGTGGCATCTTCATTGAGATGAATGCGATGTTGAACGATGGTTGGACTTAATCCCTCTATATCAGTCATGGTCCAACCAATGGCTTCCCTATGTTTTCTTAGAATTGCTTTAAGATCTTCTTCCCCGTCATTTAAATGGGAGGCAATAATGACAGGAAAGGTCTCTTGTTCGCCTAGATAGACGTACTTGAGATGCACAGGTAAGGCTTTCAATTCTAAGGAAGAGGAAGGCTCACTGGAAGGACTAGTCAATTTGTTGGCTCCACTATTGGTGAAATAGGGTTAGAGGCTCAATTCACATCAGAATCTACAACCTGATCAAGATTAAAGTCGTCAGACTCTAACCCGAAGTAGCACTTAGTTTCTTGTTCCAATTCTTCCCTATGTTCACTTAAGTTCTCAATTAGGTTGACTTCAAATGTTTGATCCTCAACATCGCGGGGTTGTTTTCCTAGATTGAAGACATTGACTTCTCTAGTCATGTCCCCAAAGGTTAACCTCATGGACCCATTCTTATAATTGATGATAGTATTGGCAGTAGAAAGGAATGGTCGCCCTAGGATAACAGGAGTTTGAGCCCTATGATTGAAGTTGGACACAGGTTGTGTCTCTAGAACTATGAAATCGACAGGGTAAATAAACTCCTCTACCCGGATAAGGACATCATTAATCTCCCCTTTTAGAACTTTTACTGAATGGCCATCCAGTTGGATAGTGACTCAAGTTGGACTAAGATCGCCCAACCCGAGTTGTTGATAAACAGAGAATGGAAGCAAGTTGATACTTGCCCCCAAGTCAAGAAGTGCACAACTAATCTCGGCTTGTCCTATTGTGCAGATAATGGTGGGACTACCTGGATCCTTGTACTTAACAGGGATCGGACCCGATAGTAGCTCACTAATGTTATGGGCTAAGAAGACCTTTTTTGGTACATTAGTCTTTCTCTTCTGGTGCACATGTCCTTAAGAAACTTAGCATAGGAAGGGACTTGTTGGATGGCATCAAGAAGTGGCACATTTATCTTCACTTGATTAACTATCTCAATTATCTTGTCCATGTGTGGATTTTGCTTGTTGTTTTTCAACCTATAGGAAACAGTACTATAGGCTGGTGCACCTGACTGGTTGACTTATCTTTTTCAGAGTTGTCAGATTTGGAAGGATTTGGATTAGATGTGGTGGATGCTTGATTGTGGTTGTGCTAAATGGGATTGGTTGGTATTGACACTTGATTATCAACTTTCTTTCCTGACCTCAATGTATGAACAACATTACATTGATTTAATGATTGATCCTCAGCCAAATGAGCTTGTTGAGAATTCCTAGGATTGGTTATTGGCTGACTAGGCAGGGTATCCTTCTGTCTCTCATTCTGTGGAGTGGCCAGTTGGCTCATTTGAACCTCTAACCTCTGTATAGTTTGCATGAGAGAATCTTGATTTTTCATGTATCTTTCCATGTTTCTCTCAAAGTCAGTTATTCTCCTTTCTAGTTCAGGATTCTGGAAGGAAGATTGTGGAGCTTGGTTGGGAAAGTTTTGTTGATAATTTGAAAAGTTAGGTGGATGGTTGTGAGAATTATTATGGAAAATCAAAAAGTTGGGTTGATGATTGGAAGAATTATTAGCATGAGGGAAGTGGATTGCATGATTTGACCGTGAATGGTCATTGTTATTTTGGTTCCATGAGAAATTAGGGTGATTTTCCCAACCAAGATTGTACGTTGGTGCGTAAGAATTATTGTTCGGTCTTGAAAAGGCCGCATTCATTGTTCATGGTATTGTTGCTGAGCCTGAAACACAGGGCACTCCTCGAACACATGATTCATGACTTGGCAGTAAGTACAGCCGGAGTTGGAAATTGGTTTGGGCTGACTTGATTGACTGGACTTGGTTCCTTAGTTCCTAAAGCTTCCAGTCTTCTTTCTAGGTTCGCTAACTTAGCCTCATTAGCTATGGATGATTCGATAGAATGGAGACCTCCTTTCGAAGAGATGGAGTTTGGATTCCTCGAGGTTTCACTAGTAGGTTCCCATTGGATGGTCTTTTCGGCTAGGTTTTCATATAAATCCCATCCTTCATTTTCATCCTTTTACAAGAATCCCCTTGGCACATACTTTCTAAGAGGGTTTTGGTGAAAAAGTCTAAACCATCATAGAATTTGGCATTGTCGCCATTTCTCCATTTCATGATGAAGGCATTGAACAAGGAGGTCTTTAAAACGTTCAAAGTACCTCCAGAACAGTTCATTAGGTTCTTACTTGAATTGCATGATGTTCTTCCTAATGAGAGCGGTCTTATGAATTGGATAGAATTTCTTCAAGAAGACCTTGATGAAACCATCCCAAGATGTGATAGAGCCCGCCGCTAAGCTGTAAAGCCATTTCTTTGCTAAGTCCTTAAGAGCGAAAGGGACAAATCCCAACCTAATAGCATCATCTACTAGGTGTGAGATTTTAATCATTAGACATACTTCCTCAAATTCTCTTATGAAGAAGTAAGCATCTTCAGACTCTAAGCCATGAAACTTGGGGAGAGTGTTGATGAATTGAGGCTTGAGCTCAAAATTGTATTCACCAACCGATGGAAGTAGAATACAAGATAGAAGTGAGGTTCTAATGGGATAGAACCTATCCTGCAATGATGTTGGTTGAGCCATAACCGGATCTGGTCTTGGTTCAAACTTGGGTGATGTGTTTCTAGTCAACCTAGATGAGTTAGGGTCTCTTGACCACACTTGCATACATAAACACAATCACAATCACAAACAAGTTACCAATTGTCAACAAGAGTAATCAACCAAACCTAGTCTAAGGTATCCTTGACCTAGAACAACTCCTAACTGGTTGATTGTCCACAAGAGGTATAATGTAGACTTTGATCACAAGCTAATCAGTCAGGTCAGGGTAAGATTGGTGGAGGTTATCCGTCAAAGACGTTCCTTAATTAAGTAACCACCAACCTTCGGGCTTTCGGCCCTTAATCCCTTCCTAAACACTGATTTGGCAGGAGTCAAATTCCAACACCTTCCCTCTTAGGATAATCTCCAAGTAAGTTCGAGATGTCCCTAAGGCAACGTCTATCAGATTTTACTTAGGCTTAGGTTGTGCGTGTTTGGAGATGGTTTGTGGGCTAAGGAAGGGTAATGACTTCCCCACCTTATCTTGAATTGGGTTTTGCCCTTAGAATTTATTGTGCAAAGTGTGCAAGATACAGAAAAGTAACATTCAAAAGCAAAATATCACCCAAGAATGTTTCCTAAACTATATGCTATGCATACGTACCTTGTCTCCAGCTCTCTTCAACAGTAATTGTAAATAAACGTAATTAGACAAATGCCTAGAATGTAAGTCTAAACGTTTTTTAAGCAATTAACAATCACTCAAATTACTGTTGGATTAAAACAGGGATTGTGAATAGCAGATATAGCAAGAATATAACACATAAAAACTTAATTTTTGCAAGTAATATGTCCGGCAAAAAAAGTTTTAATAGTCCCACAGAAATTGCAACTTTTGCAATAGCAATTTCTTGAAATTCTATTTCCTACTTTCGAGAGTAGGGACACAGAATACCAAGTCTTCTCCTGCAAAGCTTGAATGCTAGACTGAATCTTGAAGTCCCTGAAACAACACACCAAACTTGTTAAAAAACAAATACACCGTTCCCTCCATGGCAACGGCGCCAAAAATTGATTGTCAAATCAAAGAGTTAAGAAATTACCGTGTAACTTCGGGCTAACGAGTCATGTCCACGAGGAGAAATGAGATGAAAGCTTTTTTGTGTTTTGTTTAGTAACAAAGAATTGTGCTTGTTTTTTAGTTGAAAAAGAAGAATGGAGAGAAGGAAGTGATTAAAAGAGAAATTGCAAATTTGGAAAAGGTTTTGGAAAAAGTGAATTTTGTATAAAGCTGGAAAAGTGATTTGTTATTTTTTAATAAAGAAAAAGAATCTGGGCTCACTATCTCACTACTCAATGATATGTTCTCCTATTGAAATCATTAGTGCCTCAATTGATCATAGGCAAAAACTTAAGATTGCTTTTAGATAGTTTAAGCAAAGCACATAAGATGTTGGAAAAGTTAATTCTTTTCTATAAGAAATCGTCTTGAATTGAATGCTAAATCATCAAGAGGTTCAAGTATGAGATAAAAATAAGTTCAAGAGACGTTTTTTTAAAAGAAATAGAAGTTTAAAAAATCTAAACCCATCCTCATGTGCCTTCAAGAACACTTTCAAAGAAGAAAGGCTTTAGTTTAGGCATTCAAATGATTCATTGGGTCTTTTTCATGAAAATCATTCAAAAGGAGATGGATCAGAGAGAGGAGTAGTAGTGAGCCCAGAAAACCGATTTAGCTACTCATGGAAAGCAAAAGAACAATGCAAGTAAATAAAGCAATACATACCGTAAAATCAGTGGAAGAAAATGTAGCTTGATTCTTGTATTGATGTTACTTCAATTTTCAGGTTACAAGCACTCAATTCCTCTCTGATATGCCAAGATTTGCCCTGATTCCTTGATTTCAAATTTATTCTGAATTAAATCAGAATTTGGTGGGCTTTTGGGCTTGTTTCTCTTTCCTTTCTTTTAGCAATTGGGTCTACATTTAACAAAGAAGAGGAAGACTTATTAATAGGATTTATTAGATAAAAAGTATGGTAATGTGACAATGTATATGCAATATATGTGACTGATCAGCTTGCCATATACCTATTTGATGGCATGGTTCGCTCTTCACTGCCCAGCTATTATTCAAGCTGGTGAAGAGCCTCCAGAGGGTGTCCGAATGGCGCTTCTCCGCCGATTTGAGGGATCTTCCTGGTCACGGACCTATGTGACCGCGGTCTGCAAGCTGCTGTATCGGTATAACGTCTATAGTCTCTTCCGGTGCTTCTCCTATATCCGCGATGCGGGCTATGGGGAGGAATTCAAGGATGTGGGAGATGGGAAGGCGTCGATGAGTTGGGGAATCTTCGAATGGCAGGTTAACATCCCGCCTTCTCATCTGGTGTACAGGAGCGAGGATACCTGCTATGTAGAGCCGTATGTCCCCAGTCATTTTGCTCGTCAGTTCAGGTATGACCAACTCTATGTTGGTAATTCGACCGCTAGCCTGGCTTTCATGGGGAGCCTCATCGATGGTGCTCGCGCTTGGCGGTTCTTCATCGCTTGCTGTCCTGAGGCACGACTGTGCATGTCGTTGAGGACCCGAATCTACTGATGACTTTGGGGTTCTGTCAATGGTACAGAACTTCAAACTCCACGCCTATCATACTTTCTATTAACTCTTTTGGCGTGAAGTTGATTTCTCAGCGACTGAAGCAAAAGGTCACCGAGAAGGATGAGGGCAAAAGGGTCCGAGTTGAAAAAACACCTAGAGGGGGGGTGAATAGGTGTAAGTGCTAATCTAAGAAACTTAATGCAAACTAAGTGCGCTAAATGCGGAAGCTAATGCAAATTATGCACAAACTAATACAATACAACAAGTGTAGCCGAATCCCCTTGCGAGGCTCTGGACTAACTCCCCTTGATTCCCCTTGAAATGGGTTGAGGCGCTATGTGAAGCTCTTGTTGGATGAGTACAAGTTAGGCACACACACACAAGCAATCCAAGCAATATGAAATATGTGAACACACAATCAAGCCAAGCAATCAAGGATAAATTACAATATGAAAGATGCAAGGCAACACAAGCAATGTATATAATATGAATGCTATGAAAGTATGATGCTTGTATGAAATGATGCTTTGCACAAATGTAAAGAGAGAGAATTAGAGAGACAATGGATCAAAACACAAACACCAAGATTTGTTTGAAGTTCGAGCGCCTTGCTCTACATCCCCGCCTACACCACCGTGTAGGATTTCCACTATCTCAACTCCCACCGAGGGAACCTCTACCAAAGAGGATTTCTTACAACTCTAGGAGTACCAAACTCCTCTCTCAACAACAACCTCCACCGAGGCCCAACAACCAACAACAACACAACCACCTCTACCGAAGAGGTTTACAACCAAACTCAATCACCTCTACCGAAGAGGGATCCAAACCAACAACCCAATACAACAATCTCCACCTCTACCAAAGAGGGAGCAACTCAAGAAATCAAGGGTTTACAACAAGTGGTATATTTCAACACAAACCTCTTTCCTTTTTCTTTTTCACAAAAATAAGATCCTAAATAGTTTAGGATAGAAGATATAGCTCAAGTGTGGAATCAAAGTGTTTTTGGAAACAAGCAACAAAGAAAAAACTACTTGGAAATCTCTTGTATATGATAGAAAATGAAATACCAAATCAAAATCCCAAAACCTAGTTTTCTTTGATTTTCCAAAAACCCAAAACAAATAAAGATGAGAAGTTTTAAAGCCCCAAAAACTCTTTTAAAACTCTTTTAAACACTTCAGAAAACTAGTATTTTTCTCTTAGAAATCTTAGCAAAAATCCCCAAAGAGATGGGGTTTATATAGCCCCCAACAAAAACTAGCCGTTAGGCTGAGTTGGCAGTCTGACAGACTGCCGGTCGACCGGTCGGTCGACCGCCAACGGTCAGAATTGTGACCGTTGGGCAACTGCGGTCGACCGGCCCGGTCGACCGAAAACCCGAGAGCAGAGCTCTCAACTCGGTCGACCGTCCCGGTCGACCGTGTCTGTGCCTAACAGACGTGCACGTCTGTGCACGTCGGTCGACCGCAACGGTCGACTGGCCCTTGGTGCGGTCGACCGTCACGGTCGACCGACCAGCCTGTCAGCACAAAACAAGGTCAGAAAATTTTGGAAAAATATTTTATAAAAACCTTTTATCATTTCTGAAAATTCCATAAAACTTGTTTATCATTTTATGTTGAAACATAAACATGTGATAAAAATTTCAAGACAATATATCAACATATCAATTCATTTTTGAGTCTTGCAAATTTTATCAAAAACAAAACCTTGTATTTTGTCAAACTTGATTTTTTCAAAACATGAATAGGGATATCAAAATAAGTTTGTCTAGCAAGTTTAAAGCATGTATGTATATCTAGACCATACTAATATACATAGGTATAAAGTAAACTTGTTTTGATCTATTATTCATGAAAACCAAAAACCAAATCATGAAACGTGTGTGTTTAGTGCACTTGAGCATATCAACTAAACTAAGCTTTACAAATGGATCTAAAACTCTATCAAAACTAGGATACCTAAGTCTTCTTGTCGATCTTCCATCTTCAAGTAGACTCGGTTCAAACTCCGTGATTCTCTAAGTGCAAAGGTATGATCTTTAAGCTTTGGCACCGGAATCACCATGATAAGCTTCTAATTATCTTGTTGAAGCTAATCACCAACTAATATCCTGTTAATGATCTGAAACTTAGAAACACAAGAATATTAGTAAACATAACTACATGAGTTGATCATCATCAAAACTAGAGTGGAAGGCCATTGGGCCAACAATCTCCCCCTTTTTGATGATGACAAAACTCATGGAGTTATATATGCATGGATTAAAGTTAAGCTTCAAGGAAGCTCCCCTTAACTCATGCATAGGGATAAACAATAAATATATGCAATGAATATTAAACATGAACATGCATATGCATAAACAATAAATGGTTCTAGATATCAAATGGAATATTCAAAACAAAATAAGCTCTAGATACCAATTACAAAGCAAACTCTATAAATCAATTAAACTTAATATTCTTGAGATTAAAACATAATATATGCATAAACATAAGCATGCATATAAAACACAAATACTTCTCCCCCTTTTTGTCAATCATCAACAAAGGGGTAAACAATCAAAACCATAGATAAAATGAGGGGTAAACATCTTTCTTTCCCTTTATGTTAAACAAAACAATAAAAGACAATGTTCTCCCCTTTTTGTCTAAAACAAAAACAAAGTCAATAAGGGGTGACTACAAACATGATATCAATTAGAAAATATGTCAATGAAGCATCTTGATACCAATAAACAAGGATCAATATATGTTATATGCTATATACATTCATGAAGAGGAAGACGCTAAGTTAGCTTCCCTACACATATGCATTACATGAAGAAAGGATGACAAGCCCCAATTCACATAACACATATTATGTAATGCATAAGAGGAGATGTGAAGCTCCCCCTACACACGTGTATCATATAAAGAAGAGTTGTCAAGCTCCTCAATTTATAGTATACTCAACATGAATCTATATGTAAGAGAGATGTTAAGCTCTCCTTGCATATAGGAAATACAAATCAAAACTTTGAATATTTTCTTTAAACAAAATTTGGAAATACCAATTAAACATAACAAATTTTGAATGTCTAAACACAAATTTTGATACCAATTGTAAGAATATATTTCATTTTGAAAATTTGATGTTGATATCATATGTTTAAAATAACAACTTTTAATCATAAAGTGTGGGAGTACAATACCAATTGAAATACAAAATCAAATTTTCTCCCCCTTTATGAAATACAAACTAAAGTCATGCATAGTCTTGATAACAATTTAAAAGTAATCAATTTAAATAAAATTGAAACTCAAGCACTAGCATAACACAAAAACATATATATGTATGAAAAATAGATACCAATAGAACTTGATATACTTGGAATTTAAAGCATACATACATACAAAACATATATGAGTATACAAGAAGATCAAAATGATACCAATTGAAAGAGTTCAATGATACCAATTGACATAACAATAAGTTCAAGTGTATACATCATATTCTCTACCACCCAATCATAATTCAAGTTTTAAAGATTTTCAATTTAGGGCATACATGAACATGATCTCCCATCCTACCGCCCTTGGATGGTAGGGGTTTTCAAAGATAGATTTGAAAATGTAGTTTTGTTTGAAAATCACTACCAAAATGAAGAACACCGCAACTAGAAATGGAAGACTTGTTAACTAGCACGAAATCCTTCAAGCAAGGAATAAAACAAAAATGAAATTCACATGATAATCATCACTCTAACCAATAAAGCATAACTCATGAGAAATAAAACATGAGCAATAGATATGAGTGTACAAATAATATGTGAAGATCATAATCATGAAAAATATTTCATTAAGCTCAATTATTCCTTAAAACATAATTCCATCAAAAACATGAAAAATCATATAAAACTCCTTATTTAATCTTCAAGGCATATGTATGTCTGATACAAGCTAAAATATACATACATATCCAAAACTCAACGAGTCCACTAAATGTATATTCATGAAGGCACGTGGCTCAAAAAGATGTATATGTATAAGATTAGTTTGAACTAGATAGACATATACATGAAGTTAAACATAAATACATGAAACATGAAAAACTAAATTTTCATCACAACAATTTCATTTCAAGGTATATGTATGAATTGTCAAACATGAAGTATACATACATATCCCTAAACACAATTGAGTCCAAATATAGATTTGCATGAAAGGCAAATGACTCAAGGGGTATACATGTATATCTTAAAGTTTGGCAATACGAACATATACATGAAGTGAAACACACAATCATAAAACAAATTCAAAAATGGAATACAAGTTTGAAATGTATGAATCATCAAAACTAGACTATACTAGCACATCTAATGGGTTCAAATAAGCAATCAAGCTCAACATATATAGATTTATTTGTAGCCCACTCTATGTACAAGTATAATTCCTAGTTTTAATGAAATCTGACACTTAAACATGTAATCAAGTCATTGAGCATCAAAACAAACAGGAATACTATATTTCTAACTAAAACACATACAAAATTCATCAAAATTCTTTTATTTGAATTTTAAACTACATATACATGCAAATAGGTATAACAAGTATAAATGAACGAATCATTAAAACTAGCTCATGCGTGTACATATAGTGAATACAAATGAGCATGAAGTTCAATTGCATATAAAACAAATGTAACTCACTATTTGTACATGTATAACACAAGTTTTGACAAAATCCACATTTAAACATGTCATAATCACAAGGAGTATCAAAACAAGCTAGAAATCAACATCATAAGAGCTAAAACATGATTACTATGTAAATTCACATGTATTAGATTCATGATGTACATTATAGCTTAAACAAAAGTGAGAACACTAAATATGGGTTCATATAAGCATATGTGTCTCAAATACTATACATGTATGTCAAGGATCTAATAAACATGGAATGAACATACTAATCCATAGACATCAAAAACATGCTATAAACATTAAAACATGGAAAGCATGTAAACAATAAATGGGAGTAAAGGATTGTTACCAAAACCGAAGAAGCAACTCTCCTTGTCTCCAAAACATGGTGGTCATCTCCACCAAATCTTCCCTTGAAAGTGATGCATCCAATTTGATTTCCATGAAGTCCGGAACGCATCCACTCCAAGGTGTCATCACTCTCACGTCATGTGAGAGCCCACACCTACATCAAAAATAGGAGGGGTGGTCTTTGGTACCCACATCTTGTTGGGTCCATGGGGGTTAGTCCCTTCTCTAACCCAAACAAATTTCTTTGCTAAATTAGTAGTATGTAATCGATCAAACAAAATTTAGTAAGGTGGCCCTTACGTCCACAATGTGTACATGTGTACACATGAGCATACATGTGATGGGTGTGTCCGTGAGGAGCATGTGTATGCCGTGAAGGGTGTGCATGCATAAAGGATGGAACTTGTTTCTTTCGAACCAAGGTTTCCAACGATTGTGGTTCAAGGCACATTGGCTCATAGTGGAGCCCAAACAATCAACTTCTTCTTAAGCAAACAAATATCATCATTAATCTTAGAAGAAGAAGTGTGGCATGCAATAGGTGAAGTGTGTGATACTACCCTAGCATGGCAAACATGTGCATCAATCTTATTTTGCAAAACAATGTTTTTCTTTAAACAAACATCTAGATCATTTGAAATAGAAATAATTTTATTTTCAAATCAACATTCTCTTTTAAAACAAAATCAACTTTTGAAGACAAGTTTTCATTTTTCTTCAAAAGAACATGGCAATCATTTTTTATTTTTCAAAAAGTTATTTTCTTTAAGTGCAAGATCAAGTTGAGATTTTAATGAATCCTCTCATTAGCAATCTCCTCTTTCTCTTGCAAAACAACATCAAGTCTAGCAATCAAATTTTATTTTCATTATTAATGCCTAGACTCTTCTTTTCAACAAGTTATATTTTTCTATTAGTTTTTCACACACAATAGATAGTTCTTCATTTAAAGCATGGGGATCAACAAAATCATTTGAAGAACTAGCACAATCATTACTATCTAGTTGAGTTTCCGATTGTACCTCAAGGGAGTCATTCCCTTGGACGATATAGCATTGTTGTGGCTCGGATTCTCCGCTAGATTCCTCTTCTTGGATTGGCAATTGAAGCTTGGAGGTGGTGGTGGTTGTCAATTTGTTCCACACTGCAAAGGCGGAATCAAAGTTAGAAACACGTAAAAGATATTCTTTAGATAATGTGCTTCTAATGGCCTCTAGGGCTAGTGCATTGGCCCTATATGATTGTAATCACCAAGATAACATCTCTTGGTGGCCGCAAGGAAAACATGCAAACCTAGGGTCTTTAGGTACATGGACATCCTATACTTCCAAACATCAATGTTGGAAGGGTCAAAGCTAGGAGGGTCATGAAGTCCATGGTAAACTATGAATGTGCAAACAAACAAATGCAAATGAGATTAGCAAGCAAATGGATCACTCCTAGGATGTTAAGCCTAAGTATCAGGAGCACTAGCTCTAATACCAATTGAAAAACACCTAGAGGGGGGGTGAATAGGTGTAAGTGCTAATCTAAGAAACTTAAAGCAAACTAAGTGCGCTAAATGCGGAAGCTAATGCAAATTATGCACAAACTAGTACAATACAACAAGTGTAGCCGAATTCCCCTTGTGAGGCTCTGGACTAACTCCCTTGATTCCCCTTGAAATGGGTTGAGGCGCTATGTGAAGCTCTTGTTGGATGAGTACAAGTTAGGCACACACACACAAGCAATCCAAGCAATATGAAATATGTGCACACACAATCAAGCCAAGCAATCAAGGATAAATTACAATATGAAAGATGCAAGGCAACACAAACAATGTATATAATATGAATGCTATGAAAGTATGATGCTTGTATGAAATGATGCTTTGCACAAATGTAAAGAGAGAGAGTTAGAGAGACAATGGATCAAAACGCAAACAACAAGATTTGTTTCGAGGTTCGAGCACCTTGCTCTACATCCCCGCCTACACCACCGTGTAGGATTTCCACTATCTCAACTCCCACGAGGGAACCTCTACCAAAGAGAATTTCTTACAACTCTAGGAGTACAAAACTCCTCTCTCAATAACAACCTCCACCGAGGCCCAACAACCAACAACAACAAAACCACCTCTACCGAAGAGGTTTACAACCAAACTCAATCACCTCTACCGAAGAGGGATCCAAACCAACAACCCAATACAACAATCTCCACCTCTACCAAAGAGGGAGCAACTCAAGAAATCAAGGGTTTACAACAAGTGGTATATTTCAACCACAAACCTCTTTCCTTTTTCTTTTTTCACAAAAACAAGATCCTAAATAGTTTAGGATAGAAGATATAGCTCAAGTGTGGAATCAAAGTGTTTTTGGAAACAAGCAACAAAGAAAAACTACTTGGGAAATCTCTTGTATATGATAGAAAATGAAATACCAAATCAAAATCTCAAAACCTAGTTTTCTTTGATTTCCAAAAACCAAAACAAATAAAGATGAGAAGTTTAAAGCCCCAAAAACTCTTTTAAAACTCTTTTAAAACACTTCAGAAAACTAGTATTTTTTCTCTTAGAAATCTTAGCAAAATCCCCAAAGAGATGGGGTTATATAGCCCCCAAACAAAACTAGCCGTTAGGCTGAGTTGGCAGTCTGACAGACTGCCGGTCGACCGGTCCGGTCGACCGCCAACGGTCAGAATTGTGACCGTTGGGCAACTGCGGTCGACCGGCCCGGTCGACCGATAAAACCCGAGAGCAGAGCTCTCAACTCGGTCGACCGTCCCGGTCGACCGTGTCTGTGCCTAACAGACGTGCACGTCTGTGCACGTCGGTCGACCGCAACGGTCGACCGGCCCTTGGTGCGGTCGACCGTCACGGTCGACCGACCAGCTGTCAGCACAAAACAAGGTCAGAAAATTTTGGAAAAATATTTTATAAAAACCTTTTATCATTTCTGAAAATTCCATAAAACTGTTTTATTATTTTATGTTGAAACATAAACATGTGATAAAAATTTCAAGACAATATATCAACATATCAATCATTTTGAGTCATGCAAATTTTATCAAAAACAAAACCTTGTATTTTGTCAAACTTGATTTTTCCAAAATATGAATAGGGATATCAAAATAAGTTTGTCTAGCAAGTTTAAAGCATGTATGTATATCTAGACCATATCTAATATACATAGGTATAAAGTAAACTTGTTTTGATCTCTATATTCATGAAAACCAAAAACAAATCATGAAACGTGTGTGTTTAGTGCACTTGAGCATATCAACTAAACTAAGCTTTACAAATGGATCTAAAACTCTATCAAAACTAGGATACCTAAGTCTTCTTGTCGATCTTCCATCTTCAAGTAGACTCGGTCCAAACTCCGTGATTCTCCATGTGCAAAGGTATGATCTTTAAGCTTTGGCACCGGAATCACCATGATAAGCTTCTAATCATCTTGTTGAAGCTAATCACCAATTAATATCCTGTTAATGATCTGAAACTTAGAAACACAAGAATATTAGTAAACATAACTACATGAGT
>JAVJIF010000296.1:0-86300 GCA_038442645.1 Agave tequilana | reverse complement strand
AATAAAATCCTTAGTTTTGTGGCCTTGTTTGCTCGAGTCCTTAAGTCCTAGGGGTGTCTTCTCACCCGTGCCCTAAGACCGTTTGGTTTGGGAGTCATCGATTAGAGGCTCATTACATGGGCAGATTAAAAAGCCTAATAGAACTAAGGAATAATACCCAAAAAAAAAGTATATATAATATAAGGCATAAGATTAGAGTTAATGAACCCTTAGTCAAATTTTTCACAGTCACAAGGTGCATATGACTTAGGGTAAAGTAATAGACTAGATGAGAAGTACAATTTGACTCCTTACTTTGATTGATAACAAATTTTTGAATAGAGACTAAGTTTAGGAATGAAAATTTCGATTTTCCTATAACTTATAGATTGCTTAGATCTTACAATCATATTTCAAATATTTTTCTCTTTCAAAATGCTTTTCGAAAATACTAACTTTTTTATTTCGCTTTCTTTATGGATTTTGTGGGTGCAATCCGCTGAAACCCTCACGAACAAAACTCGTCCTCTAGGGGAAACCTAGAGGTTTAACGGCTTGTTGCACATGCTCAGTGCAATCGCGCGACCTGCGAAAGTGGTCTAATAATCCTTAGTATAGTTTAGTTGTTTCGCTCGAGGACGAGCAAAAGATAGGTATGGGGGTGTGATTGGTCGCTAATGTTGCATATTTAGTATCATATTTTCATACTTATTATAGAATAAAAGCGTGCATTGTCCTAATTAATTGATTAATTTATTTGCAGGCCCAATCTTTAAGGAGATGAAGAGAAATGAGCCCAAAGCCCACCAAAATTCAGAAATAAATCAGAATTAATTCGCACTCACTGAATCAGGGCAAAATCAAGAGGTTTGAAAATCGGTTAAGAAGAATCCTCTCAGAATCGATCGGTTAAAGCCAAGAATCCAAGGCCATTTCGTCAGAATCCAGGACTCAAACGAAGAAACCAACTGAAGATAAAAGCAGGAAGTCAAACCGGGAGACCCACCAACAGGGTGTGGCCACCTGGCCATACCCTGGCCGCGGAAACGCGGCCCACGCCGTGTTTCCGCGGCAAAGTTGGGGAGTTAGGGGAGCGTTTGCTCCCCCGACCTCCCCGGTCCTATAGATTGGGGTTTTGGCCTATAAAAGGCCATTCTTTGTGCTGAAAAGGGACGCCAATGCAGAGTTAGGATTTAGACTAGTTTTTCATTTCTTATTTAGTTTTTTGTTTTTCTTTTTCATGTAATTTTAGTTTTTTATATGTAATCCAGAGCAATCAGACTTTCATCGAAGAACAAGAATGAAGCTTGAGCTATAGTGACAATGGTGTAAGGTTTTCTTTCTTTTCTTTGATTGTTATGAAATCGAATTAATGTTTTTTTGTTGTAAGTACTTTCTTTTAGTCTGCTTCTTCTTCTCCTTTCTACTTCACTTTTCTTTTTGTTAAACTGTCTTCCAAGTGAGTTCTAAAGCATCGAAAGAGCCTTGCCTTTGCGAGTGCCACCGATAGCTCATGACGATGGAAATTGTGAGTCTCTCTGTATCATTTCATACTTGAAGTAGTCTTATGATGTAATATGGAAGAGACCAAAAATCTACTCTTATGGCTATGCGCTGATTGCCTCCAATTCAAGGTAACATCGTCGCAAAGACTCAAGGTAAGCTTTTGTTGGAAAGAAGGTGAGTAATTATTTGTATTTCTTTTCTTTTATTTTTTTAAATTAATCACAACAATACCTCTTCCAAATCGTTTTCACTCTTCTTCCCAAACTCATTTGTACATAGTCGCTTCTTTCATTTTCAGATTTTTTCCACTTTCTATTCTACCACTTTCTTCTTAACTTTAACATAACTTTCTTTTTCATTTTCTTAACTTAAAAACAGAGAAGTACTCTCGTTTTGTGTTCATAATATTTTCAGTAAAGAACGTAAACGCTTCTATCGCAAAAACCCCCTTGTGGATCACGAGCCGCATAGCCACTTGCTATAGCGGAAGAATTGAGAACTTGCACATCTTCTTTCTTAAGTTCTATAATTCCGTATTTTGTGTACAGGTTTAGCCTCAATCAAATTTGGCACCGTTGCCGGGGAGGGTAACGTTTTTATTGAAATCTGAATTTTTATTGAAAATTTTTTTGAACTAAACGAATTTCTTCTCTGTTGCAGGTTATAGGGCGAGCAAAGTAGGAATTAAGGTTGCAGTGACATACAAGTGGTCTTGGGCCTCTGCTGTAGAAAGTAGAGACCAAGGGCCCTCTGATTTGCTGCGTTTGCTCGGCCAAGCCGCGGATCCTCGGCAAAGAAGAGTTGACTACTAATAGATTTTGTGCAGGGTTGCTTACTTTGCCAAAAACATAGCTTGCTGCATCTTTATTTCTTATATGCCATCACCATAAACCTGCTAATAAACCAACAGTAAAAAGTTTGTTGAAAAAATTAAAAAATTGATTAGACGTTTGCATCTTAGGCACGTGTCTTTTTCAATTCCTTTATTTTACTGCTGAGAGTGCTGGAGCAAGGTACGTATGCATTGCATTTAGCATAGGACTCACTTCTTGGTTGATTTATATCGCTTTGAGTGAATCTTACATATCTTGTACACTTGCACTAATTGATTTTTAAGGGCACCAACCCAATAACAAGATAAGGTGTGGATTTAATCACCCTTCCTTAGCCCAAAAATCAGAATCCAAGCACTCACTAACCCAAGCCTAACTTAAAATGAGTAGACGTTGGCCCTAGGGACATCTCGGACTCAATTAGGAGATTATCCTAAGGGGGAAAGGTGTTGGAACTTGACTCTTGCCAAATCAGTGTCTAGGAAAGGGATTAAGGGCCGAAAGCCCGAAGGTTGGTGGTTATTTAATTAAGGAACATCTTTTGACGGAAAACTCCTACCAACCTTGCCCTGACCTGGCTGATTAGCTTGTGGTCAAAGTCTACATTAACCTCCCGTGGACAGTCTAACCAGTTAGGAGTCGTCTAGGTCTAGGTCTACCCTAACTTAGTTTAGAATTTTTTTTTCTCTTTTATTTGTTTGCTTATTTGTATTTTCTTTCTTTTTGTTTGTATTGTGTGATATGGCTTATAATAATAATTTTTCCAACTTCAATAATAATCCATATTACACACCGAGTTCATTTTCGGATATTACCAACCCGGCATATCATGACTTTAAGCAACCTAGTGTGCCGGATTGGTCTTATCCGAATCAATATACCCATGTCCCCCATCTAATAACTATAATGTCCATAATAATTTCAACTCTTTACCGAGTCGTGGGATTCACCTCCCCGAGCATAATTATCAACCAACTTGTCCTCCTTCTCCACCTAGTCCACAATATTTTCAAGATTCATACTCAGTTCCACCCGTCCAAAACAGGAAACCATCAATTTTGAAATGAGTATGCGTGAGTCTAAACACAAATCCTAAAATCTGATGGACTCACAATTTCACTATCACTTCCAAGACAATTCTTCATCTTTTTATCAAAACAATGAACTATATCAACTATGAAAAGATGCTTGAAGCCATGACTCAGGCTCAAAACACTCGAAATCGTGACATAGATATGATGGTCGAATCTCTACGTTCTCACCGTTGAACCAGTTCTGATGTCACTAACCATTCTGTTAGAGCCGAAGAGTCCTGTAGTTTGGAAATCAGATTCCAATTCAGAACAACCATTTGAACTTGCCCAAACTCCAATTTTGAAAAAGATATTGACAGTTTAGCAAGTTATCCTTTTCCTGAAATAGAACTTGAAAATGAATATGATCCTGAACCCCAACTGAGTGACTCAATTCTACTTCCTGATTCGATTATGACTCCGGTATATTCACCTGATTTCGATCTTTTCCCCCGAGTCAACGTTGGATCCTATGCCTATTCATCATGAAATTGAATCCCCCATCTTTGAGGATCATATTGAACTTGACCGATTATACAATTTTGAAAATCCTATTGACAAATTGGCAAGTTCTCAATTTTTTGATATTGAACTCAATGAGATATGTGACCTAGATTCTCAAATCTGTGATCTAGTTCAACTTTCTGAATCAATATTGACTCATGTTTTTGTTACCAAACTTGAGTAATATTTTAGAGTCAGTTTTGATTCCTCCACCTATCATTCCTGAACTGGAATCACCCATATTAGGTCACATCCCATTGTTAGAAAATACATGTGGACTTGAGTTTCAACTTCTTGACTTGGACCCGCTTCTTGAACCAATTTTGACTCCTGAACCTTTACTTGACTTAAGTCACCTTCCTGAGTCGGTATTAGTTCCTGTCCTTCCTGAGTCCAAGTCAACCGTTCTATCATTTCATACTCCATTCTGGGACGAGGTGGTTGACAAATTTGACTCCGAAATTAGTTATGAAATATGGAAATTAGATGGGGTTAAATATTTAATAAAGATCCTTTATGGATACATCTTTTTAATGGGTTATATTAAAGATATTTCTGGTGGGTTCCTCCGAACCCAACGAAAAGTCGATTGGGCCGCATTTCGTGGACCAATCAGACCACCACGGAACCACCACCTTATGGTAACTTTTTCCTTCCCTTTCTTCTTTTTCATGCATCTATGCATTAATTCATACATTGAGGACAATGCATGAGATAGGTGTGGGGGAGGGTCTAACATAACTTTTCTTTTTCTTAAAATAAAAAAATTTAACATTTTTCTTTACTTTTAAAACTTTTTGAAAAATAGAAATAATATTTTGACTTATTTTTGTAAGAAATTAAGTTAATTTTAAGGATAGGAAAATCCAAATTAGGATTTCTTATACTTGGTCAAAATAAGATTATTTGTTTGATTTTTAGAGTTAGGAAGATAATTTGTCAAAGTAATTTGGTCTTGATCTTTACCTTGATGAAATATGCACACTTCATACACTTACACACTTAGAGTTCAAAAACAAAGATTCTTATGCCTTATAAAAAAAAACAAGTCTAATTATTGATTAGCTAGGTGCTTTGGCCTAAGCAAGCCTTAGTATTTATGCGAAAGATGATTAGATATGTTATAAAAAAATATATATACACAAACAAATCTAATTATTGACTAGCTAGGTGCTTTGGCCTAAGCAAGCCTTAGTATTTATGCGAAAGATGATTAGATAAGTTTGAAAATAAAAATCCTCTGATTAAGCTGGGTATTTGTGCCTAATAAAGCATAAGTATTCACGCCTAAAGAGTTCATAAATAAAATCTTTAGTTTTGTGGCCTTGTTTGCTCGAGTCCTTAAGTCCTAGGGCTGTCTTCTCACCCGGTGCCCTAAGACCGTTTGGTTGGGAGTCATCGATTAGAGGCTCGTTACATGGGCAGATTAGAAAGCCTAATAGAACTATGGAATAATACCAAAAAAAAGTATATATAAATAAATAAGGCATAAGAGTTAGAGTTAATGAACCCTTAGTCAAAATTTTCACAGTCACAAGGTGCATATGATTTAGGGTAAAGTAATAGACTAGATGAGAAGTACAATTTGACTCCTTACTTTGATTGATAACAAATTTTTGAATAGGGACTAAGTTTAGGAATGAAAATTTTGGTTTTCCTATAACTTATAGATTGCTTAGATCTTACAATCATATTTCAAATATTTTTCTCTTTCAAAATGCTTTTCAAAAATACTAACTCTTTATTTCCCTTTCTTTATGGATTTTGTGGTGCAATCCGCTGAAAACCCTCACGAGACAAAACTCGTCCTCTAGGGGAAACCTAAAGGTTTAACGGCTTGTTGCACATGCTCAGTGCAATCGCGTGACCTGCGAAAGTGGTCTAATAATCCTTAGTACAGTTTAGTTGTTTTGCTCGAGGACGAGCAAAAGATAGGTATGGGGGTGTGATTGGTCGCTAATGTTGCATATTAGTATCATATTCCATACTTATTATAGAATAAAGCCTGCATTGTCCTAATTAATTGCTTAATTTATTTGCAGGCCCAATCTTTAAGGAGATGAAGAGAAATGAGCCCAAAGCCAACCAAAATTCAGAAATAAATAAGAATTAATTCACACTCACTGAATCAGGGCAAAATAAAGAGGTTGAAAATCGGTTGAGAAGAATCCTCTCAGAATCGATCGGTTAAAGCCAATAATCCAAGGCCATTTCATCAGAATCTAGGACTCAAACGAAGAAACCAACTGAAGATAAAAGTAGGAAGTCAAACCGGGGAGACCCACCAACAGGGTGTGGCCACCTGGCCATACCCTGGCCGCAGAAACGCGGCCCAAGCCGCGTTTCCGCGGCAAAGTTGGGAGTTAGGGGGAGCGTTTGCTCCCCCGACCTCCCCAGGATCCTATAGATTGGGTTTTTGGCCTATAAATGGCCATTCTTTGTGCTGAAAAGGGACGCCAATGCAGAGTTAGGATTTAGACTATTTTTTCATTTCTTAGTTTAGTTTTTTGTTTTTCTTTTTCATGTAATTTAGTTTTTATATATGTAATCCAGAGCAGATCAGACTTTCATCGAAGAACAAGAATGAAGCTTGAGCTATAGTGACAATGGTGTAAGGTTTTCTTTCTTTTCTTTGATTGTTATGAATCGAATCGATGTTTTTCGTTGTAAGTACTTTCTTTTAGTCTGCTTCTTCTTCTTCTTTTCTACTTCACTTTTCTTTTTGGTACAATTGTCTTCCAAGTGAGTCTAAAGCATCGAAAGAGCCTTGCCTTTGCGAGTGCCACCAATAGCTCATGACGATGGAATTGTGAGTCTCTCTGTATCATTTCATACTTGAAGTAGTCTTGATGATGTAATATGGAAGAGACCAAAAATCTACTCTTATGGGCTATGCGCTGATTGCCTCCAATTCAAGGTAACATCGTCACAAAGACTCAAGGTAAGCTTTTGTTGGAAAGAAGGTGAGTAATTATTTGTATTTCTTTTCTTTTATTTCTGTAAATTAAATCACCAACAATACCTCTTCCAATTCGTTTTCACTCTTCTTTCCCAAACTCATTTGTACATAGTCGCTTCTTTCATTTTCTGATTTTTTCCACTTTCTATTCTACCACTTTCTTCTTAACTTTAACATAACTTTCTTTTCATTTTCTTAACTTAAAAACAGAGAAGAACTCTCGTTTTGTGTTCATAAGATTTCAATAAAGAACGTAAACGCTTCTATCGCAAAACCCTCCTTGTGGATCACGACCCGCATAGCCACTTGCTATAGCGGAAGAATTAAGCACTTGCACATCTTCTTTCTTAAGTTCTATAATTCTGTATTTTGTGTGCAGGTTTAGCCTCAATCAAATTTTGGCGCCGTTGCCGGGGAGGGTAACGTTTTTATTGAAATATGAATTTTTATTGAAAATTTTTTAGAACTAAACGAATTTTCTTCTCTGTTGCAGGTTATAGGGCGAGAAAAGCAGGAAATTAAGGTTGCAGTGACATAAAAGTGGTCTTGGGCCTCTGCTGTAGAAAGTAGAGACCAAGGGCCCTCTGATTTGCCGCGTTTGCGCGGCCAAAGCCGGAGTTGACTACTAATAGATTTTGT
The DNA here is from genome assembly GCA_038442645.1 of Agave tequilana. Lineage (NCBI taxonomy): Eukaryota > Viridiplantae > Streptophyta > Magnoliopsida > Asparagales > Asparagaceae > Agave > Agave tequilana. Next base: position 78,807 of record JAVJIF010000296.1, on the reverse strand, counting down.
GCAGGGTTGCTTACTTTGCCAAAAACATAGCTTGCTGCATCTTTATTTCTTATATGCCATCACCATAAACCTGCTAATAAACCAACAGTAAAAAGTTTGTTGAAAAAGTTAAAAAATTGATTAGACGTTTGCATCTTAGGCACGTGTCTTTTCAATTCCTTTGTTTTACTATTGAAGAGTGCTGGAGCAAGGTACGTATGCATTACATTTAGCATAGGACTCACTTCTTGGTTGATTTATATAGCTTTGAGTGAATCTTACATATCTTGTACACTTGCACTAATTGATTTTAAGGGCACCAACCCAATAACAAGATAAGGTGGGGATTTAATCACCCTTCCTTAGCCCAAAAATTAGAATCCAAGCACTCACTAACCCAAGCCTAACTTAAAATGAGTAGACGTTGGCCCTAGGGACATCTCGGACTCAATTAGGAGATTATCCTAAGGGGAAAGGTGTTGGAACTTGACTCTTGCCAAATCAGTGTCTAGGAAGGGATTAAGGGCCAAAAGCCCGAAGGTTGGTGGTTATTTAATTAAGGAACGTCTTTTGACGGAAACCTCCCACCAACCTTGCCTTGACCTGGCTGATTAGCTTGTGCTCAAAGTCTACATTAAACCTCCCGTGGACAGTCTAACCAGTTAGGAGTCGTCTAGGTCTAGGTCTACCCTAACTTAGTTTAGAATTTTTCTTTCTCTTTTATTTGTTTGCTTATTTGTATTTTCTTTCTTTTTGTTTGTATTGTGTGATATGGCTTATAATAATAATTTTTCCAATTTCAATAATAATCCATATTACACACCGAGTTCATTTTCGGATATTACCAACCCGGCATATCATGACTTTAACAACCTAGTGTGCCGGATTGGTCTTATCCGAATCAATATAACCCACGTCCCCCATCTAATAACTATAATGTCCATAATAATTTCAACTCTTTACCGAGTCAGTGGGGATTCACCTCCCCCGAGCATAATTATCAACCAACTTGTCCTCCTTCTCCACCTAGTCCACAATATTTTCAAGATTCATACTCAGTTCCACCCGTCAAAATAGGAAACCATCATCATTTTGGAAATAAGTTTGCGTGAGTCCAAACACAAATCCCAAAATCTGATGGACTCACATTTCACTACCACTTCCAAGACAATTCTTCATCTTTTCATCAAAACAATGAACCTATCAACTATGAAAAGATGCTTGAAGCCATGTCTCAGGCTCAAAACACTCGAAATCGTGACATAGATATGATGGTCGAATCTCTACGTTCTCACCGTTGAACCAGTTCTGATGTCACTAACTATTCTGTTAGAGCCGAAGAGTCCTGTAGTTTTGGAAATCAAGATTCCATTTCAGAACAACCATTTGAACTTGCCCAAACTCCAAATTTTGAAAAAGATATTGACAGTTTAGCAAGTTATCCTTTTCCTGAAATAGAACTTGAAAATGAATATGATCCTGAACCCAACTGAGTGATTCAATTCTACTTCCTGATTCGATTATGACTCCGGTATATTCACCTGATTTCGATCTTTTTCCCGAGTCAACGTTGGATCCTATGCCTATTCATCATGAAATTGAATCCCCCATCTTTGAGGATCATATTGAACTTGACCGATTATACAATTTTGAAAATCTTATTGACAAATTGGCAAGTTCTCAATTTTTTGATATTGAACTCAATGAGATATGTGACCTAGATTCTCAAATCTGTGATCTAGTTCAACTTTCTGAATCAATATTGACTCATGTTTTGTTACCAAACTTGAGTAATATTTTAGAGTCAGTTTTGATTCCTCCACCTATCATTCCTGAACTGGAATCACCCATATTAGGTCACATCCCATTGTTAGAAAATACATGTGGACTTGAGTTTCAACTTCTTGACTTGGACCCGCTTCTTGAACCAATTTCGACTCCTGAACCTTTACTTGACTTAAGTCACCTTCCTGAGTCGGTATTAGTTCCTGTCCTTCCTGAGTCCAAGTCAACCGTTCTATCATTTCATACTCCATTCTGGGACGAGGTGGTTGACAAATTTTACTCCGAAATTAGTTATGAAATATGGAAATTAGATGGGGTTAAATTTTAATAAAAATCCTTTATGGATACATCTTTTTAATGGGTTATATTAAAGATATTTCTGGTGGGTTCCTCCGAACCCAACGAAAAGTCGATTGGGCCGCATTTCGTGGACCAATCAGACCACCACCGGAACCACCACCTTATGGTAACATTTTCCTTTCCTTTCTTCTTTTTCATGCATCTATGCATTAATTCATACATTGAGGACAATGCATGAGATAGGTGTGGGGGAGGGTCTAACATAACTTTTCTTTTTCTTTAAAATAAAAAAAAATTTAACATTTTTCTTTACTTTTAAGAACTTTTTGAAAAAAAGAAATAATATTTTGACTTATTTTTATAAGAAATTAAGTTAATTTAAGGAATAGGAAAATCCAAATTAGGATTTCTTATACTTGGTCAAAATAAGATTATTTGTTTGATTTTTAGAGTTAGGAAGATAATTTGTCAAAGTAATTTGGTCTTGATCTTTACCTTGATGAAATATGCACACTTCATACACTTACACACTTAGAGTTCAAAAATAAAGATTCTTATGCCTTATAAAAAAAAAACAAGTCTAATTATTGATTAGCTAGGTGCTTTGGCCTAAGCAAGCCTTAGTATTTATGCGAAAGATGATTAGATATGTTATAAAAAAATATATATATACAAACAAATCTAATTATTGACTAGCTAGGTGCTTTGGCCTAAGCAAGCCTTAGTATTTATGCGAAAGATGATTAGATAAGTTTGAAAAGAAAAATCCTCTGATTAAGCTGGGTATTTGTACCGAATAAAGCATAAGTATTCACGCCTAAAAGAGGTTCATATAATAAAATCCTTAGTTTTGTGGCCTTGTTTGCTCGAGTCCTTAAGTCCTAGGGCTGTCTTCTCACCCGGTGCCCTAAGACCGTTTGGTTTGGGAGTCATCGATTAGAGGCTCGTTACATGGGCAGATTAGAAAGCCTAATAGAACTAAGGAATAATACCAAAAAAAGTATATATAAATAAATAAGGCATAAGAGTTAGAGTTAATGAACCCTTAGTCAAAATTTTCACAGTCACAAGGTGCATATGACTTAGGGTAAAGTAATAGACTAGATGAGAAGTACAATTTGACTCCTTACTTTGATTGATAACAAATTTTTGAATAGGGACTAAGTTTAGGAATGAAAATTTCGGTTTTCCTATAACTTATAGATTGCTTAGATCTTACAATCATATTTCAAATATTTTCTCTTTCAAAATGCTTTTCAAAAATACTAACTCTTTATTTCCCTTTCTTTATGGATTTTGTGGGTGCAATCCGCTGAAAACCCTCACGAGACAAAACTCGTCCTCTAGGGGAAACCTAAAGGTTTAACGGCTTGTTGCACATGCTCAGTGCAATCGCGCGACCTGCGAAAGTGGTCTAATAATCCTTAGTATAGTTTAGTTGTTTTGCTCGAGGACGAGCAAAAGATAGGTATGGGGGTGTGAATGGTCGCTAATGTTGCATATTTAGTATCATATTTCCATACTTATTATAGAATAAAAGCCTGCATTGTCCTAATTAATTGCTTAATTTATTTGCAGGCCCAATCTTTAAGGAGATGAAGAGAAATGAGCCCAAAGCCCACAAAAATTCAGAAATAAATCAGAATTAATTCGCACTCACTGAATCAGGGCAAAATCAAGAGGTTGAAAACCGGTTGAGAAGAATCCTCTCAGAATCGATCGGTTAAAGCCAAGAATCCAAGGCCATTTCATCAGAATCTAGGACTCAAACGAAGAAACCAACTGAAGATAAAAGCAGGAAGTCAAACCGGGGAGACCCACCAACAGGGTGTGGCCACCTGGCCATACCCTGGCCGCAGAAACACGGCCCAAGCCGCGTTTCCGCGGCAAAGTTGGGGAGTTAGGGGGAGCGTTTGCTCCCCCGACCTCCCCGGGATCCTATAGATTGGGTTTTTGGCCTATAAACGGCCATTCTTTGTGCTGAAAAGGGACGCCAATGCAGAGTTAGGATTTAGACTAGTTTTTCATTTCTTAGTTTAGTTTTTGTTTTTCTTTTTCATGTAATTTTAGTTTTTATATATGTAATCCAGAGCAGATCAGACTTTCATCGAAGAACAAGAATGAAGCTTGAGCTATAGTGACAATGGTGTAAGGTTTTCTTTCTTTTCTTTGATTGTTATGAAATCGAATCGATGTTTTTTCGTTGTAAGTACTTTCTTTTAGTCTGCTTCTTCTTCTTCTTTTCTACTTCACTTTTCTTTTTGGTGCAACTGTCTTCCAAGTGAGTCTAAAGCATCGAAAAAGCCTTGCCTTTGCGAGTGCCACCGATAGCTCATGACGATGGAATTGTGAGTCTCTCTGTATCATTTCATACTTGAAGTAGTCTTGATGATGTAATATGGAAGAGACCAAAAATCTACTCTTATGGGCTATGCGCTGATTGCCTCCAATTCAAGGTAACATCGTCGCAAAGACTCAAGGTAAGCTTTTGTTGGAAAGAAGGTGAGTAATTATTTGTATTTCTTTTCTTTTATTTCTGTAAATTAAATCACCAACAATACCTCTTCCAATTCATTTTCACTCTTCTTTCCCAACTCATTTGTACATAGTCGCTTCTTTCATTTTCTGATTTTTTCCACTTTCTATTCTACCACTTTCTTCTTAACTTTAACATAACTTTCTTTTTCATTTTCTTAACTTAAAAACAGAGAAGAACTCTCGTTTTGTGTTCATAAGATTTCAATAAAGAACGTAAACGCTTCTATCGCAAAACCCTCCTTGTGGATCACGACCCGCATAGCCACTTGCTATAGCGGAAGAATTGAGCACTTGCACATCTTCTTTCTCAAGTTCTATAATTCCGTATTTTGTGTGCAGGTTTAGCCTCAATCAAATTTTGGAGCCGTTGCCGGGGAGGGTAACGTTTTTATTGAAATATGAATTTTTATTGAAAATTTTTTAGAACTAAACGAATTTTCTTCTCTGTTGCAGGTTATAGGGCGAGCAAAGCAGGAAATTAAGGTTGCAGTGACATAAAAGTGGTCTTGGGCCTCTGCTGTAGAAAGTAGAGACCAAGGGCCCTCTGATTTGCCGCGTTTGCGCAGCCAAAGCCGCGGATCCGCGGCAAAGAAGAGTTGACTACTAATAGATTTTGTGCAGGGTTGCTTACTTTGCCAAAAACATAGCTTGCTGCATCTTTATTTCTTATATGCCATCACCATAAACCTGCTAATAAACCAACAGTAAAAAGTTTGTTGAAAAAGTTAAAAAAATTGATTAGACGTTTGCATCTTAGGCACGTGTCTTTTCAATTCCTTTGTTTTACTATTGAAGAGTGCTGGAGCAAGGTACGTATGCATTACATTTAGCATAGGACTCACTTCTTGGTTGATTTATATAGCTTTGAGTGAATCTTACATATCTTGTACACTTGCACTAATTGATTTTAAGGGCACCAACCCAATAACAAGATAAGGTGGGGATTTAATCACCCTTTCTTAGCCTAAAAATTAGAATCCAAGCACTCACTAACCAAGCCTAACTTAAAATGAGTAGACGTTGGCCCTAGGGACATCTCGGACTCAATTAGGAGATTATCCTAAGGGGGAAAGGTGTTGGAACTTGACTCTTGCCAAATCAGTGTCTAGGAAAGGGATTAAGGGCCAAAAGCCCGAAGGTTGGTGGTTATTTAATTAAGGAACGTCTTTTGACGGAAAACCTCCCACCAACCTTGCCCTGACCTGGCTGATTAGCTTGTGGTCAAAGTCTACATTAAACCTCCCGTGGACAGTCTAACCAGTTAGGAGTCGTCTAGGTCTAGGTCTACCCTAACTTAGTTTAGAATTTTTTTTCTCTTTTATTTGTTTGCTTATTTGTATTTTCTTTCTTTTTGTTTGTATTGTGTAATATGGCTTATAATAATAATTTTTCCAACTTCAATAATAATCCATATTACACACCGAGTTCATTTTCGGATATTACCAACCCGGCATATCATGACTTTAACCAACCTAGTGTGCCGGATTGGTCTTATCCGAATCAATATAACCCATGTCCCCCATCTAATAACTATAATGTCCATAATAATTTCAACTCTTTACCGAGTCAGTGGGGATTCACCTCCCCCGAGCATAATTATCAACCAACTTGTCCTCCTTCTCCACCTAGTCCACAATATTTTCAAGATTCATACTCAGTTCCACCCGTCCAAAATAGGAAACCATCAATTTTGGAAATGAGTATGCGTGAGTCCAAACACAAATCCCAAAATCTGATGGACTCACAATTTCACTACCACTTCCAAGATAATTCTTCATCTTTTCATCAAAACAATGAACCTATCAACTATGAAAAGATGCTTGAAGCCATGACTCAGGCTCAAAACACTCGAAATCGTGACATAGATATGATGGTTGAATCTCTACGTTCTCACCGTTGGACCAGTTCTGATGTCACTAACCATTCTGTTAGAGCCGAAGAGTCTTGTAGTTTTGGAAATCAAGATTCCATTTCAGAACAACCATTTGAACTTGCCCAAACTCCAAATTTTGAAAAAGATATTGACAGTTTAGCAAGTTATCCTTTTCCTGAAATAGAACTTAAAAATGAATATGATCCTGAACCCCAATTGAGTGATTCAATTCTACTTCCTGATTCGATTATGACTCCGGTATCTTCACCTGATTTTGATCTTTTCCCCGAGTCAACGTTGGATCCTATGCCTATTCATCATGAAATTGAATCCCCCATCTTTGAGGATCATATTGAACTTGACCGATTATACAATTTTGAAAATCCTATTGACAAATTGGCAAGTTCTCATTTTTTGATATTGAACTCAATGATATATGTGACCTAGATTCTCAAATCTGTGATCCAGTTCAACTTTCTGAATCAATATTGACTCCTGTTTTGTTGCCAAACTTGAGTAATATTTTAGAGTCAGTTTTGATTCCTCCACCTATCATTCCTGAACTGGAATCACCCATATTAGGTCACATCCCATTGTTAGAAAATACATGTGGACTTGAGTTTCAACTTCTTGACTTGGACCCGCTTCTTGAACCAATTTCGACTCCTGAACCTTTACTTGACTTAAGTCACCTTCCTGAGTCGGTATTAGTTCCTGTCCTTCCTGAGTTCAAGTCAACCGTTCTATCATTTCATACTCCATTCTGGGACGAGGTGGTTGACAAATTTGACTCCGAAATTAGTTATGGATATGGAAATTAGATGGGGTTAAATATTAATAAAGATCCTTTATGGATACATCTTTTTAATGGGTTATATTAAAGATATTTCTGGTGGGTTCCTCCGAACCCAACGAAAAGTCGATTGGGCCGCATTTCGTGGACCAATCAGACCACCACCGGAACCACCACCTTAAGGTAACATTTTCCTTCCCTTTCTTCTTTTTCATGCATCTATGCATTAATTCATACATTGAGGACAATGCATGAGATAGGTGTGGGGAAGGGTCTAACATAACTTTTCTTTTTCTTTAAAATAAAAAAAAATTTAACATTTTTCTTTACTTTTAAAAACTTTTTGAAAAATAGAAACAATATTTTGACTTATTTTTGTAAGAAATTAAGCTATTTTTAAGGAATAGGGAAATCCAATTTAGGATTTCTTATACTTGGTCAAAATAAGATTATTTGTTTGATTTTTAGAGTTAGGAAGATAATTTATCAAAGTAATTTGGTCTTGATCTTTACCTTGATGAAATATGCATACTTCATACACTTACACACTTAGGGTTCAAAAACAAAGATTCTTATGCCTTATAAAAAAAAAAACAAGTCTAATTATTGATTAGCTAGGTGCTTTGGCCTAAGCAAGCCTTAGTATTTATGCGACAGATGATTAGATAAGTTATTATATATATATATATATACAAACAAATCTAATTATTGACTAGCTAGGTGCTTTGGCCTAAGCAAGCCTTAGTATTTATGCGAAAGATGATTAGATAAGTTTGAAAATAAAAATCCTCTGATTAAGCTGGGTATTTGTGCCTAATAAAGCATAAGTATTCACGCCTAAAAGAGGTTCATATAATAAAATCCTTAGTTTTGTGGCCTTGTTTGCTCGAGTCCTTAAGTCCTACGGCTGTCTTCTCACCTGGTGCCCTAAGACCGTTTGGTTTGGGAGTCATCGATTAGAGGCTCGTTACATGGGCAGATTAGAAAGCCTAATAGAACTAAGGAATAATACCAAAAAAAAAGTATATATAAATAAATAAGGCATAAGAGTTAGAGTTAATGAACCTTAGTCAAAATTTTCACAGTCACAAGGTGCATATGACTTAGGGTAAAGTAATAGACTAGATGAGAAGTACAATTTGACTTCTTACTTTGATTGATAACAAATTTTTGAATAGAGACTAAGTTTAGGAATGAAAATTTCAGTTTTCCTATAACTTATAGATTGCTTAGATCTTACAATCATATTTCAAATATTTTTCTCTTTCAAAATGCTTTTCGAAAATACTAACTCTTTATTTCCCTTTCTTTATGGATTTTGTGGGTGCAATCCGCTGAAAACCCTCACGAGACAAAACTCGTCCTCTAGGGGAAACCTAGAGGTTTAACGGCTTGTTGCACATGCTTAGTGCAATCGCGCGACCTGCGAAAGTGGTCTAATAATCCTTAGTATAGTTTAGTTGTTTTGCTTGAGGACGAGCAAAAGATAGGTATGGGGGTGTGATTGGTCGCTAATGTTGCATATTTAGTATCATATTTTCATATTTATTATAGAATAAAAGCCTGCATTGTCCTAATTAATTGCTTAATTTATTTGCAGGCCCAATCTTTAAGGAGATGAAGAGAAATGAGCCCAAAGCCCACTAAAATTCAGAAATAAATCAGAATTAATTCGCACTCACTGAATCAGGATAAAATCAAGAGGTTGAAAATCGGTTGAGAAGAATCCTCTCAGAATCGATCGGTTAAAGCCAAGAATCCAAGGCCATTTCGTCAGAATCCAGGACTCAAACGAAGAAACCAACTGAAGATAAAAGCAGAAAGTCAAACCGGGGAGACCCACCAACAGGGTGTGGCCACCTGGCCACACCCTGGCCACGGAAACGCGGCCCAAGCCGCGTTTCCGCGGCAAAGTTGGGGAGTTAGGGGGAGCGTTTGCTCCCCCGACCTCCCGGGATCTTATAGATTGGGTTTTTGGCCTATAAAAGGCCATTCTTTGTGCTGAAAAGGGACGCCAATGCAGAGTTAGGATTTAGACTAGTTTTTTATTTCTTAGTTTAGTTTTTTGTTTTTCTTTTTCATATAATTTTAGTTTTTATATATGTAATGCAGAGGAGATCAGACTTTCATCGAAGAACAAGAATGAAGCTTGAGCTATAGTGACAATGGTGTAAGGTTTTCTTTCTTTTCTTTGATTGTTATAAAATTGAATCGATGTTTTTTCGTTGTAAGTACTTTCTTTTAGTCTGCTTCTTCTTCTTCTTTTCTACTTCACTTTTCTTTTTGGTACAACTGTCTTCCAAGTGAGTCTAAAGCATCGAAAGAGCCTTGCCTTTGCGAGTGCCACCGATAGCTCATGACGATGGAATTGTAAGTCTCTCTGTATCATTTCATACTTGAAGTAGTCTTGATAATGTAATATGGAAGAGACCAAAAATCTACTCTTATGGGCTATGCGCTGATTGCCTCCAATTCAAGGTAACATCGTCGCAAAGACTCAAGGTAAGTTTTTGTTGGAAAGAAGGTGAGTAATTATTTGTATTTCTTTTCTTTTATTTCTGTAAATTAAATCACCAATAATACCTCTTCCAAATCGTTTTCACTCTTCTTTCCCAAACTCATTTGTACATAGTCGCTTCTAAAATTTTCTGATTTTTCCCACTTTCTATTCTACCACTTTCTTCTTAACTTTGACAAAACTTTCTTTTTCATTTTCTTAACTTAAAAACAGAGAAGAACTCTCGTTTTGTGTTCATAAGATTTCAATAAAGAACGTAAACGCTTCTATCGCAAAACTCTCCTTGTGGATCACGACCCGCATAGCCACTTGCTATAGCGGAAGAATTGAGCACTTGCACATCTTCTTTCTTAAGTTCTATAATTCCGTATTTTGTGTGCAAGTTTAGCCTCAATCGTCAGGGCAATAGAACGCATCTTCATTGCTATTATCGTACACTAGCTCATAGCAATTACGTTCCCTTATTCTATCCAAAAACACATGATCATACCCATTAACATCTCTAAACATCTTAGAGAAATCTTTTTCAAAAAATATAAAGGGCGCCATGAATTTGAATGTAATACAGCTAGAAAAGAGGGAACAAAGATTGCAAACCTCCCCCGAAAACTGTGGGGGAAAATCCAAGTGTAGACTACTCTGAGCAGTCCAAGCAACAGACATAGAGGATTAGTGGTAGATCTGGGATCTATGCACAAAATTGATCGGGAAGAACTTGGCGGCGCTCTGAAATCTACATGATGGCCACGAAACGCGGCAACAGGGACTGGCCGTGATAATTTGAGGAGAACTGGTGGTAGGTTTACGGCACTACTTTCTACCCTTCTCAGATCTGAAGAGAGTTTGCCGTGGTGAGGCACGGGAGAGAGAAAAGAGAAGCTTAAATAGGAAGAGGTTATTGCTTATTTCATTTTTTTACCGTAGGTCTAGGAAAGAATCCCTAAACTAGGTTTATGATTTTTCGATAAAGAAGACTTTTGATATAAAAATAACCCTAATTTTTATTTGTGTTTATATTTTTATTTACTTAAATCCCTTTTTCATTTGTTTTTATCATTAACATCCTGGGGGAAAAGAATTTGAGTCCTAGTCATTTATAAATTGGGTCATAGAAACCCATGACTCTCTGTTCGTCTGACTCAGGCTCTGTGGATAATAATGGCTTTAATCTTTGTCCATTCACTTTGAAGCTTTTGCAATTCTTTGGATCAAAACTTTTCAATGCACCGTGTAAAAATATAGTGTGTAGTATGGAAGGTCCTGACCATTGAGTTTTTAACTTACCAACAAAGAGATGGAGCCTAGAATTGTAAAGTAGTTATCCTGAAACAAAATTCTTTCTGTGTATAGATTGGTCGTGAAAGAATTTAGTCCTGCTCTTGGTGATCTTAGCATTGTCATAAGCTTCATTTTATATCTCCTCTAACTTAAAAATCTGTAGTTTTCATATATCACCAGTTTTGTTCAAATCAAAATTGAGTTGTTTAATTGCCTACAAAGCATGGTGTTCTAGTTCAACTGGCAGATGGCAGGATTTTCCAAATACTATTCGGTATGGAGACATACAGAGGATAATCTTGAAAGCAGTCTGGTAAGCCCATAGTGCATCTATTAGCTTAACGGAACAATCTTTTCGATTCTATCCTAAAGTTTTCTGTAATATGAGTTTTATCTGTCTATTCGTAATCTCAACCTGCCCGTTAGTTTGAGGATGATACACAGTGGATAATTTGTGGGATATGGAGTATTTATGCATTAGGGCTTCAAAAGCTCTATTGCAAAAATGAGATCCGTTGTCACTAATTATCGCACGGGGGGCACTGAAGCGAGAGAATATGTTCTCCTTTAAAAATTTGACAACAACACTTTTGTCATTTGTCATTGTTGGTACTGCTTCGACCCATTTTGACACATAGTCCACTACAACCAAAATGTACTGGTTGCCCAATGAACTTGGAATCGATACCCCAACATCAAAAATTTTTACTACCAGAATAAGGTTCAGGGGCATCATGTCTCTTCTAGAAATTCTACTCGTCATTTAGCAATTTTTTCACAACTTGCAAAAATTGAAAGAATTTTTGAACAAAGCGGGCCAGTAGAACCCACTCCGCAAGAATTTTTCAGTGGTCTTGCTGGACCAAAGTGCCCACTGCATGCAAGCTTATGGTAAAATACCAACACACTCCTATGCTCATCCTCAGGAATATACCTTCTTATGATTTGATCAGGACAATATTTGAAAAGATATAGTTCTTCCCAAAAGAAGAACCGTACCTGAATGAAAAAGTGATATCTATCCTGACATGACCAGTCAGAAAGTGTTTACCCGTAGCAAGATTGTTCACAATATCTGCATATCCGGACTCCTTACACATTGCTAGGATGTATTCATCAGAAATATTTTTATTTATCAGTGTTATCTCAAGTGGTGCATTGGGGATGCAGGACAAATGATCGGCACAACATTCTCCATGCCTTTTTTGTCCTTTATTTCGAGATCAAATTCTTGCAAAAGAAGGATCGTCGTATGAGTCTTGCTTTAATGTCCTTCTTTGCCATAAGATACCTCAGTGTGGAGTGGTCTGTGAACACAGTTGTTCTGGACCCGAGTAGGTATTTTCGAAACTTTTCTAACGCAAATACTATGGCCAAAAATTTCTTTTCGGTCATAGTGTTATTGAGTTGTTCGTCGTTTAAATTCCTACTTGCATAAAAGATCACATGCAGCCTATTATCAATGCATTGTCCTAGAACAACATCGATAGAAAAATCTGAGGCATCGCACATGATCTCAAATAGTTTTGTCTAATCAGGTGCCGAGATAATTGGAGCAGAGACAAATTCTTATTTTAATCTCTCCCATATTTTTAAACATCTGTCATCAAAATAGAAGGGCACATCCTTTACTAATAGATTTGTCAAGGGTCTAGCAATCTTGCTAAACTCTTTGATGAATCTTTTATGGAATCCGGCATAACCTAAAAAAGATCTGATGTTTTTAATACATTTCAGCTTGGGGAGTTTGGTAATCACTTCTACTTTTGCCTTATCAACCTCTATCCCAGATTTAGAAATTTTCTGCCCTAGGACAATTCCTCATTTCACCATAAAATGAGACTTTTTTCAGTCTAGTTTCAAGTTTTTCTCTGTACATCGTTTAGGAAATAATTCTAGATGATGCAAGTATTGGTCAAAAGAATCTCCATAAATTGAGAAATCGTCCATGAATATTTCCATAAAAATTCTACCATGTCCGTAACAGGTTAAGCATGCAACGTTGAAATATTGCTGGGGCATTGCATAATCCAAATGGCATTCTGCGGTATGCAAACGTCCCAAATAGACAGGTGAATGTAGTTTTTTCTTTATCTTCAGGGTCAATTAGGATCTAATTGTACCCAGAATATCCATCTAGAAAATAATAGTATTGGTGCCCAGCCAGTCTTTTCAATATCTGATCAATGAATAGAAGAGGAAAGCGATATTTGCAAGTGGTAGAACTCAATTTGCGATAATTAATGCAAACTCGAATCTTCGTGAGAAGACGGGTTTGCACTAATTCTTTTTTATCATTTTCTTCTACTGTAAATTCAGCCTTTTTGGGCACAGCATGGATAAGACTAACCCATTGACTATCAGATATGGGATAAATGATCCCATTATTTAATAGTTTGAGTATTTCTAGTCAAATGACTTCTTGCATTATTGGATTAAGCCTACGCTATGGGTCGCGTCTCAGTCTGGCCTCTTTAATTAGATGGATGTGGTGTTGTACTATTGATGGTCTAAGTTCTTTGATGTCAGCCATGATCCAACCAATGGCTTCTTTGTTGTCTCTCAACATCACAAGAAGATCCTCTTCTTGTTCCTTAGTAAATGAGAAGCGATGATTACCAGAAGAGCCTCCTTTTCTTTCAAGTAAATATACTTGAGATGACTCGGGAGTGCTTTCAATTCAGAAGAGGGAAATTGTTCAGTTAAAGGTAAGTCTTTTGGTTTTAAACTCAAAGGAATTGGAGTTGTTGCCCATACTATCACAGAATCAACAATTTGGTCGAGATTGAAGTCATTAGACTCTAATTCGAACTCATATTCAGGTTCATATTCTATTTCCTCCTGATGTTCGCTTGTCAAGCCTTCTATCAAATTCACTTCAAATGTCTGGTCTTCAAAATCTCGAGGTTATTTTCCTTGGTAGAAAACATTTACCTCTTTGATCATATCTCCAAATGTTAGACAGATTAAGCCAATCCTACATTTTATTATTGCATTGCTATGGCAAGGAAAGACTAACATAAAATGGCCAAAATCTGAGATCTTGGATTCAAGACAGGATGTGTTTCCAGTGCAATAAAGTCCACAGGGTAGATGAATTTCTCGACCTGAATGAGAACATTAGTGATTTTCCCTTGGAGATTTTTACTGATCGGATTGTATCATTACTCATATTGGACGGAGATCCCCAACCCGAGTTGCTGATACACAAAAAAGAGAGCAAGTTGATACTTGCTCCTAAATCAAGCAGTGCCCTGTTTATAGTGCTCTGTACTATGGTACACGCGATGGTTGGACAACCAGGATTTTTGTATTTTACAAGAGTGGGCCCAGACAACAATTCGCTGATATTAGTAACGAGAAAGACTTTTTAGGGACATTGGTATTTTTTCTTGGTGCACATATCTTTTAAAAATTTTGCATATGAAGGAACTTGTTGTATGGCATCAAGAAGTGGCATGTTGATTTTTTACTTGATTGAATTATTCTAAAATATTTTCCATCGATGCATTAGATTTGTTACTTTTTAGCCTATTTGAGAAAGGTGCTACAGGCTTATATACTTCTTCAGCTGACTTCTCTTTTCATTTTCTTCAGACGCTGAAGTGGTTGGATTGGAATTTGCAGATGTGGAGGCTTCACTTGAGTTTGACTTTTGTTGGATGGTAACTAGTAGTGAAGAAACTTGATTGTCTACTTGTTTCCTTGATCTTAAGATTTGAAAAACATTTCATTGGTTCGGTTGTGTATCTTAGGCCTCATGGATTAGAAAGAGTTCTTGGGATTAGTCAAAGTTTGGCTTGGTAAAGGTCCTTTTTGTCTTTCACTTAAGTGAGTTTGCCAATTGATTAATTTGGACCTTTCACTTATTGATGGCCTGATTATGACTATTCATTGTTGAAGTTTAGGTTTTGGACTGGGTTTTCATAGCTCTTTCCAAATCAGTCATTTTTTCACTGGATGAGAAGTTTGAAAAGAAGGTTGTGAGCCTTAATGCCAAAAATTGGCTGAAAGTTAGACTGAAAACTGGGCTGAAATTTGGGTTGATAATTATAAGTAGGAAATTGGTTGGGAAATCTCATGATTGTTATGACTCCATCAAAAATTTGGATGATTCCTCTATCCCAGATTGTATGTTTTGGAGTATAGATTGATCATCGGTCTAGCAAATGTTGCATTCATATTGTCCAGTAACATTTGCTGAGTTAGAAAAACTGAACAGTCTTCAAACATATGGTTCAATGTATGGCAATAAGTACAACCCAGATTTGGCATTTGGAGTGGGTTGACTTAGTTTACCGTACTTTGCTCCTTGGCTTCTAAAAGTTTTAGCCTTCTCATCAAGTGGAAAATTTTGGTTTCTGCAGCTATAAAGGATTCTATTGAATGGAGTCTGATTTTGGAAGTCATTGGGTTCTGATTCTTAGACTTATCTGAACATGATTTTCACAGGATTTTTTTGGCTAAGTCTTCGAATAAATCCCATCCCTGATCCTCATTTTTTCCTAAAAATTCTCCTTGACACATAATTTCAAAGAGGGTTTTAGTTGGGTAATCAAGACCATCATAGAGAATTTGGCATTGCTGCCACTTCTCTATGCCATGGTAGTGACACTAGGTAAGTAAGTCTTTAAAGCGCTCAAAGTACTTTCAGAACGGTTCATTGTGCTCATGTTTAAACTGCATGATATTCTTTCGAATCAAAGCGATTTTATGAATGGGGTAGATTTTTTCAAGAATACTTTGACAAAATTGTCCCATGTTGAGATCGAATCAAGCGCTAGACTATAAAACCACTGCTTGGTTAGATTTTTAAGTGCGAAAGAGATGAACCTTAGTCATACGGCGTCTTCCCCTAGTTGGGGAATCCACATCATCAAGCATTCTTCTTCAAATTCCCTAGTGAAGAAGTATGCATCCTCAGACTCTAGACTGTGGAATCTAGGAAGAGTGTTTATGAACTGGGGTTTTAACTCGAAGTTGTTACCATTTACCTCTGGTAACCGAATGCATGATGGAAGTGATGTTCTTATGGGATAAAACTTGTCCTGAAGAGACAAATGGTTCGCCATGACTAGAGTAAATTCTGGTGGTGGTGCAGGTGTATGCAGAGTATTCCTAACTAATCTTGATGAGATTGGGTCCCTTGACCACTCTTGCATGCAGATTCACCCACAATCAATGTTTGGATAACAAACAAATGAATTAAAGAAAAACAAACAAAAAGAAAGGGAAACTCACCAAGCCTAGTCTAAGTATCTGGGCCTAGACGACTCCTAACTGGGCTATTACCCAGGGGAGGTTGTTGTATGAACCCGACCACGAGCTAATCGGCCAGGTAGGAGAAAATGCGGTGGGAGTTATTAAGCAATGGACCTTAATTACACCAAACCACTGGATCTTTGATGCTTACCTCTTAATCCCCAACCTTTGACAGCGATATGAGTATGGTTCTCACAGGTTCTTCCCTCGATCAATCTCCTATTGAGTCCGAGATATCCTAGGGGCCAATGTCTATTAAGTTGTAGTTAAGGCTTGAGATTGTGAGTACACTTGGAGATGGTTTGTGGGATGAGAGAGGGTAATCACTTCCCCAATTTTTCTTTTTATTGAGTTTTCCCTTAAAGTCAATTTTGTGCAAGTGTGCAATATATTCAGAACATGATATACTCAAAGCGAATAAATCAGTCAAGATGTTAATCCTATTCTAAATGCAATATCCACGTACCTTGCTCAAGTACACTTCAACAGTAATTTAAATGAATCGTAAAGACACGTGCCCTAAATGCAAGAGTCTAAACTGATTTTTAATTTTACAACAAGCTTTTTACTATTGGTTTATTAGCAGTATATAAGGTGTGTCATGTTGACCCAGAGGCCCTTCACCTTAGTTTTGATGATAACTAACTTATGAAGGTTAGTTTACTAATGATCTTTTATTTATATAGTTTCAGTTATTAATCAAGATCTTAGTAGGTGATTAGCTTCAATAAAGGATTCAAAGTCAAGTTTTTTAGCTAACACATGTTGATTCAAGCGCTCGAACATCAAGATCGCATCAGCACTCAGAAGGAGTCAAGCTCATTTGGATCGAGTTTGGATCGAGTCGTCTTGAAGAAGGAGTTCTACAAAATGACCTTGGTCTCAGTTTGTTTAGTTTTATTTTAGATCTTGTGTAAGATTGATTAATCTTGATATGCTCAAGTTCACACACACAAAACTTTAAGAATTTTTTGTTTTGGTATAACTGATTTTGGATTTTCAAGAACTTTCGTTTTCATGAATAGATAGAATCAAAAAAAGTTTTGCATGGTTTTATGTAAGTTGGATGTCTTCCATATATATTGATGATTCATAATGCTTAAAAACTTATTATGATGTATATCTAGTTCATGGTTTCAAGTTTTGTATTTAAACAAAACTTATTTTTGGATTTAATGTCAAAAATATCGATATATCATTATATGCATTGGATTCTATCCATACACACTGTAAGTTGAGTTTAAATATCATGTTTTAGTATTTATATAAGTTTGAGAAAAATCAGTTTTTTATTTCGAATTTTGGTTTTTAGAAAATACAATTTTTGGTTTAAAGCTAAATTTCTATAACACAAAAATAGTTCAAATTGTTTGTAAAATGTTTTGAAATTTAGTCACACATATTTGTTCTTCAAATATTTATAAGAACTTATTTTTGTTGATTTTATGTGATTTTAGGGGATTTTATAGAATATTAAAAGATCAAGTATTTCAACCTATAATCGCAGTCTGAGCATTATTATTACTTGCTCATATTCATATACATGCTTGATATTTTTTTTGTGCCCACACTTGTGTTGAACCAAGAGAGCTTCTAATAGCACCTCAACTCTTAATTTAGAGGAATCTCGAGGAGTAGTTTCAGAGCTCTTCATGGGGAATTCGGGCTCACTCTTGGTTACGCATAGTGAGTTGCAAATTAGCATTTAAATTCCACATCATTTGTCCTAAATTAGCTTGTACACCTATTTGGTCCCCTCTAGGTGTACTTTTAATTGGTATCAGAGCCTTCGCTCCTGATATTCAGTTTAACTACCTAGGAGTGTGATCCTTGAATTGCTAATTTAATATTGCTTTACACACATATAGTTTGCACTTATAAATTTTCTTGTCCCTCCCATATGGGTATGATGTTTCTAACATCGATATGTGAAAGTTTAAGCTGAGTGCCTATCTTAAAGCCCAAGGATTGCATGTTTACTTTGCCACTATCAAGAAATCTTATGTTGGTAATGACAAGTATTTAGGAGCAAATGTATAAGCTTTAGAAGCACTAAAGCATACACTTAGTAAAGAATATTTATCTATTATTTCTCATTGTGATTCCACTTTTGCAGTGTGGAACACATTGAACTCTCCCGAGTAACAAACGACAAATTATGTGGAGAAGGAACCAAGAAGAGATGGGTCCAACCAAGCTTGCTTCGTGGTCCAAGGGATTGACTTTCTTGAGGTAAAATCAGATACTTATCTAGATGATAGCGCTAGTTCTTCATGTAATGATAATGCTATTAATGCACATGCCTTGAATGAAGAACTCTCTAAGTTTTTTGAAAACTTTCTTTCAAAGTACAAAGCTTTGAAAAGCAAAACTTTTGAATTAAAAGTGAAAAATAAAAATTTGTTTTCAAAACTTAATATGATTTTGTAAGAGAGGGTTGAGATTTCAAGCGAAAGAGATTCATTGAAAACCTAACTTGACCTTCCCTGAAAGAAAATGAGTTTTTGAAAAATAGAAGATTTTGATCATGTTTTGAAGAAAAATGAGGTTTTGTCTTCAAAACTTGAATTTTTTTTAAAAGAAAATGATGTTTTGAAAAACAAAATTGGTTCAATTTCTAAAGAATTAGAATGCATTTCTATTGAAAATGGTTCTTTGAAAAATAATTTTGAGTCACATGCTTGTCATGCTACTATAGATTCATTTTCTATTGATAAACATGTTACTTGCTCCACTTTTTTCAATCATTGAAAATAATATTTGTGCTTTGAAGAAGAGTGTATATTGTTTGGGCCCCACTTTGAGCCAATATGCTATGGATCACAAAAGATTAGAATTCATATTTCGTAAGAAACATACTTCACATATGCATGCACATCATTCACAGCATACACATGCTCATCATGCTCACATACATGATTTGTATGCTAATCTGTACACTTGTACACATTGTGAACGTAAGGGCCACCTTACAAAATTTTGCTATGATTGAATAAATACTTCAAATTTTTCAAGTAAATTTGTTAGGGTTAGGAAAGGTGCTAACCCCCATGGACCCAAAAGATATGGGTACCAAAATCCACCCCTATTTCATTTGTTGTAGGTGTGGGCTCTCACAAGACGTGAGGGTATTGGTGCCTTGATGGTGGATGAGTTTCGAGCTCAATGGTGATACATTTGGATGCATAACTTTCAAGGATGTTTGGTGGGAGGACCATCATAGTTTGAGACCTAAAAACTAATTAAATTGGTGACTATCTCTAACTCTTTATTTTTATTTTACATGCTTTTATTGTTGATTTTTAGCATATCATGTTTTTCATATTCATTATGTTAAATGCAATATTTATTAGACTTGTAATATAGATGTATAATTCTTGAGATACACCCATGTTCATATAGTTTCAAATTTGTTTGTGTTCTCAAGTATTGTTTAGCTATTGTGTATATCTTAGTGATAATAATATTTACATTTACCCTAAAGATCATATTTGTTTATGATTTTGTGCTTGATGTTTTGATTACTTATTTAGATGTAGTTTTTATTAAAACATGTGTTTATACTTGTACAATTAGTGAGATACACTTGATTATTATGTGTTTGTACTTTATTGCTCATGTGTACTCATTAGATGTATTTGTATAATCATGTTTTGATGATTCTTGTGTCTTTACTTATTTTTCCTATTTTTGTACATGTTTTCTTAAAAATGTGTTTAGCTTCATGTATACGTTAATTTTGTACTAATAGATATACATGTTTATACTAGAGTCACTTGGCTTCACGCAATATTCTTTTGTGGACTCATTTTATGTTTAAGATATGTATGTATACTTTTAGTTTCGACAAAACATACAATACTGATTGGTCGCTAATGTTGCATATTTAGTATCATATGTCCATACTTATTATAGAATAAAAGCCTGCATTGTCCTAATTAATTGCTTGATTTATTTGCAGGCCCAATCTTTAAGGAGATGAAGAGAAATGAGCCCAAAGCCCACCAAAATTCAGAAAAAAATCAGAGTTAATTCGCACTCACTGAATCAGGGCAAAATCAAGAGGTTGAAAACCGGTTGAGAAGAATCCTCTCAGAATCGATCGGTTAAAGCCAAGAATCCAAGGCCATTTCGTCAGAATCCGGGACTCAAACGAAGAAACAAACTCAAGATAAAAGCAGAGGGGAATACCTGGGCGACCCACCAACAGGGTGTGGCCACCTGGCCACACCCTGGCCACGGAAACGCGGCCCAAGCCGCGTTTCCGCAGCATTGTTGGGGAGTTAGGGGGAGCGTTTGCTCCCCCGATCTCCCCGGGATCCCCCTCGTATGGGTTATGCCTATAAAAGGGCAGTCTTTGCACGCAAAATGGGACGACCATGCAGATTAGGATTTAGCCTAGTTTTAATTCTTTGTAGTTTAGGTTTTTCTTTTCTTTTTATGTAACTTGTATGTAAACTTAGGGTAGAAGAAGATTCATGTAAGTAGGAGAGAGAGGCTGATGTTGAGAGTGACACCGATGTACCCTCCTCCTTTCTTCCATTGTCTCTGCAAGTAATAAAGGTAAAAGCTTCTTTTTATGTTCATATTTGTTTTGCTTTCCTCTTCCTCTTTCTACTTTACCTTGGTTGTATTTATTGAGTTTACAAGTGAATTCTAAAGCAAGTATAACTAAGCTACGTGAGAGCCAGCGATAGTTCGTGAAGACGTTCTCCTCTTCCAAGCTCCGCATCACTTCGTTCTTGGTATGCTTGACGATATAATGTGCACGGGGACTGAGGTCGAGTTTATGATCTATGCGTTGAACGCCTCCGAAGCAAAAAGGTAGAACTTGCAAAAGGTTTCCAGGTAAGTCATCAATTAAACTAGGTAAGTATTCCTTCCTTTTCTTTCCTTTCTTTCATTTCTGTAAATTAAATCACCACCTCTTCCAACTCTTTCTTCTCCACTCACTCCATTTGTACATAGTCGCTTTCATTGTTTTTCTGATTTTTTCCACCTTCTTCATCTTTTATTTTCTTCTAACTTTAACATAATTTTCTTTTTCTTAACTTAAAAACAGAGAAGAACTCTCGTTTGGTTTTTATAACGATTTCAATAAAACTGTAAACGCTTCTATCGCAAAACCCTCCTTGTGGATCACGACTCGCATAGCCACTTGCTATAGCGGAAGAATTGAGCACTTGCACCTTTTTATTCTTTGATATAAAATTCCGTATTTTGTGTGCAGGTTTCGCCTCAATCAAATACCTTAAAACTTGTTTAGTTTTTGAAGTTTTCCTGTTTTTGATTAAAAAAAAAAATTCATATGAGCTTCAATGTCTTATCTCTATGATTATGCTTATTACATGATTCTTGTACACTCACCTTTATGTTTACTCATGTATTTATTTTTATGAGCATATTTGTACTTTATCGCTATTTGAGTGTCGATGATTATGTGATTTTCATGTTTTCATAGATATATATTTGTTTTATTTCTTACTTGAAGGATTTTGTTCTAGTTTTCAAAACTATTTTAAAAGTAGTTTCGTTATTCTTCAATTTGATAGTGACTTTCAAAACTATACTAAAATAATTTTCAAATCATATTTTTGAAAACCCCTACCCTAAAGGGCGGTTGATTGGGTGACCATGCCTTTTATGCTCTTTATTGAAAATCTATTTAAACTTGTGCATGAAAAGGTAGATTGATATAAGTTATACACATAATCTTCATGGTATTTCATTTTTTTGTATCCTCATACGTGTTTCTTATATATGTATGCATCAAATTTCAAGTGATATTTTCATTCTCATATATACATATATATGATTTTAAGTATGCTTGATTTACAATGTCCACACATTTTTTAGCACACATTGGTTTGATGCTAAGCTTGACTTGATTTTGTCCTTAATGATAATTGATATCTTTACAAGCTTATGTATTATTTTTTATTGGTATTTCATAAAGGGGAGAAAAATTCTTGTTTTATCTTTCAATTGATTTTATTTTCAATTAGTATCTTACTCTCACATTTTATGATGAAAAATATTTTATTTTAGTATATGTTAATATTTTCAATATTGGTATCAATAATCTTAAATTGGTATTATTCTCAATTCGGTATCTATGTTGCAAGATAGTTTTAGTATTTACCTACTTTCAATTGATATCATATCCTTCCACATTATCAATTCATAAAAAAAAAATGTTTCATCTCAGTTGGTAAAAAGATTTTTTGTTTCAATTGGTTCTTTCAATTGATTATTTTTATTTGTATCAAAATTTTATTTTAAAATATTTTTATTGATATTGTTTGTTTTTCTTCACCCATTTGTTGATGAGTGACAAAAAGGGGGAGAAGAATTTGGGTTTATATATGCATGTTTTATTAAGTGTTTATGTGTGTGTGTGGTGTATATATCTTATTTTTTGGTATCTGGAGCCTTCTTTGAATATATTTATGTGTTTATTTCTATGCATAAGTTAAGAGGGAGCTTCTATGAAGCCTATCCTTAATGAATTTATATATAACCTATAAGTATTGTCGTCATCGAAAAGGGGAAGATTGTTGGCCCAGAGGCCCTTCACCTTAGTTTTGATGATGACTAACTTATGAATGTTAGCTTATTAATGATTTGTATTTATATAGTTTTAGTTTGATCAAGATCTTAGTAGGTGATTTGCTTCAACAAAGAACTCAAAGTAAAATTTTGGAACTAACACGTGTTGATTCAAAAGGTCGCATGTCAAGATTGCATCTAGCACTCGGAAGGAGTCAAACTCATTTAGATCGAGTTTGGATCGAGTCATCTTGAAGAATGAGTTCTACAAGAAGACGTTGGACTAGATTTGTTTAGTTTTGTTTTAGATCTTATGTAAGATTGATTAGTATGATCAAGTTCACACACACACAAAACTTTAAGAGTTTATTGGTTTCGGTTTAACCGGTTTTGAATTTTCAAGAACATATCTATCGTTTTCATGTATAGGTAGAATTAAAAGAAGTTTTACATGGTTTTATGTATTTTGGATGCCTTCTATATACATTGATGATTCATAATGCTTAAAAACTTATTTTGATGTATATCTAGTTCATGGTTTCAAGTTTTGTATTTAAACAAAACTTATTTTTGGATTTAATATCAAAAACATCGATATATCACTTATATGTGTATTGAATTTTATCCATACACACTATGATTCAATTGAGTTTAAATATCACATTTTAGTATTTACATAAGTTTGAGAAAAATTAGTTTTTCATTTCGAAGTTTGGTTTTTGGAAAATACGATTTTTGGTTTTTAGCTAAATTTCTATATCACAAAATTAGTTCAAATTGTTTGTAATATGTGTTAAATTTTAGTCACACATATTTATTTTTTTAAATATTTATAAAAACTTATTTTTGTGAATTTCATGTGATTTTATGGGATTTTATAGGATATTAAAAGACCAAGTATTTCAACCTATAATCCTACCCTGAACCTGCTGGCGGTTGACCGACCGATCGACCAAACCAGAGCTCTATCGACCGGTCGGTCAACCGACGTACACAAACATGCACAGTTGCCTTGGCTAATGGGTCGGTCGACCGATCCAGAGAGCTTGCTCTCTGGATCTGGTCCTGATTGACCGGTCGGTCGATCAAGCCAGAGAGTGAACGGTCGACCGATCCAGAGAGCTTGCTCTCTGGATCTGGTCCCGATTGACCGGTCGGTCGATCAAGCCAGAGAGTTCACTCTCTGGTTCTGGCCTCGGTCGATCGGTCGGTAGACCGACAGGCTTTTGCCTTGGGGCGATGGCTGCGCGGTCGACCGAAGGCTCAAACGGTCAAAACTCTGACCGTTGACCAGTCGACCGGACGGTCGGCTGACAGGTCATTTTTGACCTGTTTTAAACCCCAACGGCTATATTTCCATACCCTAATATAAATGGGTCTTGGAGGACTGTTTTCACCATGATTTTTAAGAGCCAAATTTTCTCACTTCTCCTAAGTTTTCAGCAAGTTTAAAAACAAGTTTTAAAGCTTTAATCTCTCAATCTTTATTTTGTTTCAAAGTTTTAAAAAATCAAAAGAAAACAAGTTTTGGGATTCTAGTTTCTTGTTCAAAATTTCTATATCATTTCTAAAGTTTTCTCAAGAGTTTTCTTTGTATTTTTTTTTCAAATTCTTTGTTTTCTCACATACTTGAGCCATTCAATTCAAATCTATCTTTAGGATCTTTGTATTATGAGACAAAATTATTTGTTATCCTTTGAGATCACCAAGAGAGTTTGTGATCATTGGATCACTAAGTATATTTTATCTTTGCTTTATGCTTGGCTAAGTGCCCACCTCTTATGTAGAGCTTTGTGTAGAGAGAAGGAGTTGTGTATTCCCGTGTTTGGTTGTAATTCCTCAGTGGAGGTCGCTTTGTGGAAGGTCCTGTATGGACATAGTGAAAATCCTTATGTGTGAAGGCAGGGACGTCGAGCAGTGGCTCGAAACTCGAAACAAATCTCTGTATTTGCATTTGATCCACTATCTTTCAACTCTATCTCTCTTATATCTTGCATTGTTATTATTTGCTCATATTTATATACATGCTTGATATTGTTTGTGTGCCCACACTTGTGTTGAACCAAGAGAGCTTCTAATAGTACCTCAATTCTTAATTTAGAGAAATCTCGAGGAGTAGTTCTAGAGCCCTTCATGGGGAATTCGGGCTCACTCTTGGTTACATATAGTGTGTTGCAAATTAGTGTTTAAATTCCGCATCATTTGTCCTTAATTAGCTTGTACATCTATTCACCCCCTCTCTAGGTATACTTTCATAGCATACAAAAAACTAATACTTACAGAAAGCTAGACTTGCAAAGCTAACAGCTCTGCAAAAAAAAAAAAATCTGTGAGTAGTTTACCCAGACTGCATCAGAAACATTGTAAAGTGGCGTTTGCGCGTCAGTACTGAGGGTACCTAGTCTTTGATTTAAAGAACAGAGGCCCAAGACCACTTATATGTTTCTTCTGCTCTTTATTTCTTGATTTCAGAACCTGTACACAGAAACAGAGAAGAATCCTTAGTCTAAACAAAAATCGTCACCCTCCCTGACAACGGGGCCAAAATTTATTCACTAGAAACTGGTGTACAAAAAAAGGTATGATTTGAAATATGAAATGTGTGCTCAGAATGGTACTACTGTTTCCTCTAAATTATCGTTATAGCTAAGAAGCTAAATAAGTCATGTCCACAAGGAGGAAAAGCGATAGAAGTATATGTTCGGTTTTAAGTTTGTTTAGAAAATCCTTCTTTTATTTCAAAGAATTTTAAAGAAAGAAAAAGAGAAGAAATGTTGCGAAGTGTTGGACGATGATTTTGAAAACAAAGTAAAGAAGATCAGCTTGTGGAAAATATGAAATAAAAATAGAATGCAAAGTAAGAAGCTAGAAAGTGATAGAAAACACGTTGCAAGAAAAAGAGAGTGGTTTTGAAAATTTCAAAATTGAAAAAGTGTTTTGAAATAGAAAGAAAATGAAAACGGAACAACTTTTAGAAGATGGTTTTAAGGAAGAAACTAGAGAGCGAAGTTTGAAAAAAGTAGAAGTGAAGTTGCTTTTAAAATGGTCAAAGTGCATCACTAACCTCCTACTAAGTAATCCCACTAACCGCTAGCTTTTATGATATAGCCTCACCATGGATCCTAGGCCTTCACAATTATTGTGCTATGAGAACTTATCATGTGGTGTTCGAATGAAAGTTTTTCCCCCATCATCTTGCTTTACACGGTAAAAACTTGAATATCACCCCCATCAAGATCCGATCTAAGGCGAGAATGGGGTGAGAAACAAGTGCACGACAGGTATCGACAAGGATGAGTGGGTTATCTCTAATTACAAAACAAAACATTGTTAGTACATTAATAGATCATCAAGAACACACAATTAAGCATGAAATATAAGAATTAACTTGAATGTTAGTATGTTAGAGTTAGAACCTTCATCGTAAGCCATCCATAGCTCTTGTTTGCACAAGACTTATTGTGATGTTATCAATCAAGTAGTTAGAGATTAGTGGGTTAGTAGTTAGTTAACCATGCAATAGAAAAATTAGTTTAGACATGAAATGATAGATAAAGAAAGAAGACATTTTTACAGTAATTGTAAGAAAGAAAAGCATTTAAAAAGATCTAGAAAGTTAGAGGAAGAAGAAGAAGTAAGCTTGTATTGATTTGTCACTGATTAATTATAGAGTATTCACTCTCTCTATTTTCTGGACTAAATACAAGAGAAAATAAATTACAAAAGGATCTAAAAAAAAACCTAGAGAGAAAATGCTCTAAATTTCCCAACTTCTCTCCTCTGATAACAAGGGGGTATTTATAGCCTCAAAACCCTAGGTACAATCAATCGAGGTTGTTAAAGAAAATGCAGTGCCAACGGCCATAATCTTTCACAGCAAAGATCCGGCAGTTAGGCCAGCGCCAAAGAATGCCAGCTTGTCTCTGCCCAGGTGTCCTTGTAGAAGGTTCTATTCTCTGAATATCCTCTAGGTTGTTGGCCGAATTGGGCTTCAATGATTGGGCTTCACTTCGGCTTCACAAAATTCCCCAATTAATTAGGATTTTGAGCTTTCTTCTCCATTAAACAATGGACCTAAAAATAAAGAGAAAAAGTATTAGTAAACATAATAATAATACTAATAAATGGGAAAATATGATGTAAATTATGCAAAAATGAATACTAATCACTCCCCTTGTCATCTGACGCTCATCTACCCTTGGGTTCTGCTGCGGCGGGGCAGACTTTCCCTTTACCGTTTTTGAAGTTGATCGAAGACGCTGATCTGGATATCAAAAGTGAAGAAGAGGAAGAAAACGAAAAGGCAAAAGGCTTATTGTTTGTGAAAAATCCTTAGTTCAATTTTCCCCACAATTTAAAGCCAGCGCTAATGTCATCGCAATTATGGTAAGGGCTGAAATTTGGCTTCATATACCTGCCTACTTTGCATCACAACCGTTGAATGAATCCCGACGCGATCGACTCACCACCCAAACGACGGCTAACCTGCAAGCGCAAGTGGATTCAACACGTCGTCACCTGATTTTTTTTTTTTATCCTTGCATTAAATGCGACTGCACAAAAGACGGAAAGATCGCTTCAACTGCTCCCCACTCGAAAACAAAACGATCAACATGACGCCTGATTTCTCATTAATTTCGCATATTTATTGTCACATTCTCATATTTATTTTTAATGAAACTCTGCTATTTTATCCTTTTTTTGCTTAGTGATGTGCAGACTTTTACAAAAAAGAGAAAAGTAGGAAAAGAGCTCAAAAAGACCAATAAATTCAGAGATTTGAGGCAATCATAAATAGAGATTGAAAAGAAAATTCAATTAAATTCATGATTGGAAATCAATTATTCTCCAAGTAAATAAGAAAAGAATATTCTCAGCATATTCACAGTTCAACTTCAAAATTCTGAGAATATACCTTTTGATGAGTCAGCATTTTGATGAGTCAATATTCCGGGCTTCCTCCTATAAATCCCAGAGGATGTAGAGGAAGAACAAACATAAAATTAGAATTAGAATTCTTTTTTAATTCTAAAGTTAGGGTTATTGTTAGATAGAAGTTTTATTGCTTTGTAGTTTAGGTTAGAAACAAAGTGAGAGAGAGAAAGAGTGTTGTAATCGAAGATTGAGCGTGACATTAATAAAGATTCAAGACTCTTTTCAGTTCTTTCTCTTTGTGACAGTATGTTTATGTCTTCTTTTTATTCTTTTAGTTGTAATTTTGTCTCTATGAGTGGCTAATTTCCCTCTTCTGAGCTCACTAATTCATCCTCTCTAATTCTATTCTTAGTTAATTTTAACAAAAAGACCCAGTTGAATCATTTGCATGCCTTAATTTAAGCCTTGATTTTTAACGAGTGTTCTTGAAGGCACATGAAAATGGGATTGGTTTTTGAACTTAAACTCTGAATTAATCTTATAGAAAACTTGTTTTTATTTCATACTTACTTAATTGCCTTGATGGTCTAGCATTCAACTTAAAGAACGATTTCAAAATTAAAGTTCAATTTCTAAAAAAAACTATCTCATGTGTTTTACTTAACTTCTCTTTAATTGCAAATTAAACTTTTACCTATAATCACATTGATTCATTTAAACTTTCAAGATAAGAATTTTGAGTCTAGTCAAAAAAATTAGTGAGCCCAGATCTTTTCCATTATTAAAAACACAACAAAATCACTCTCAAAGTCTTTTTAAAAATCATCTTCTCCAAAAACTGTTCTAAATCTTTAATTTTTCTTTGAATCACTTCTCTACTCTCCATCTTCTTTTCTTCTAAAAACATAAACACTAAAACTTATTTTCTTAACAACAATACCGAAAAGCTTGTATCGCATCTATCCTCGTAGACACGACCCGTTAGCCCTAAGCTACAGGATAATTTAATTTTTCAACCAAATTTTAGCGCTGTTGCCAGGGAGAAAACAGAGTAATTATTTTTTAACAAGTTTGATACTTTATTTCAAGGTTTAAAATATCATTTGGAAAGATCTAAGATTGCAGTAGAAGACTTACTATTCTGTGCCTATGCTCTAGAATGTAGGGAACAAAATTCTAAGAGTTTGCCGTGAAAACGCATAAATTGCCGCGAAAAGCGTAGCAGTTTATTGGGACAACTAAAAACTCTTTTTTGCAGGTTATATTGCATTGTAAAATACAGCTTCCGAAGTGTCTGTTTGATTATTTCCTAACCCTATTTTAATCCAACAGTAATCAATTGATTGACATTGCCTAAAAAGCGTTTAGACTTGCATTCTAGGCATTCGTCTAATTACTTTCATTTACTGTTAAAGAAAGTCGGAGACAAGGTACGTTTGCATAGCATCTAACATAGGAAACATTCTTGGGTGATTTTCTTATGTGTTGAGTGTTACTTTTGCTTTATACTCACACATTTGTACAATCAATTTTGAGGGCAAAACCCAACAAAAGATAAGGTGGGGGGGTCATTACCCTTCCTTTGCCCACAAACTATCTCTAATCACTCACCAACCTTAGCCTAACTAAAAATCTGATAGACGTTAGCCCTAGGAACATCTTGGACTCACTAAAATATTAACCTAAGAGGGAAACTGTTAGAATTTGACTCTTGTCAAATCGGTGTCAAAGGTCAGGGATTGAGAGGCGAAATCTCGAAGGCTGGTGGTTTGGCTTAATAAGATACGTCACTTTTTGCACAGATACCTCCCACTAATCTTGCCCCGATCTGGCGGATTAACTTATGGTCTGATTTTGCATTATACCTCTCGTGGACAATCTAACCAGTTAGGAGTCGTCCAAGTCTACCTTAGAATTGGCTTGGTTAATTTTTTTTCTTTTGATTGGTGATATTGTTTTTATTGATTTGCATGCGTGTGTGGTCGAGAGGCCTAGTACGTCTAGGTTAACCAAACTAATTCACCATCAAAAATAATAAAAATAAAAAATAAAAAAAATCCATGGCCCATCCACACTCATTTGGTTACGATCCATTCTATAGGCCAAACCCTCCTTTCCATCCACCAACCTCTCTTTCGAACTTTCGTGATTACATCCAACCTCCTATCCCATCTTTTACGTCTTACCTTCCTGTTTGGTACTATCGCTATCATAGCTCATCTCATCCTTCAAAACAGTGTCCTTCAATAGGGTATTTGTTAAGATTAGTGAAAGTACACCTAGAGAGGGGTGAATAGGTGTAAGGCTAATCTAATGACAAATGATGCGGAATTAAAAACTTAATGCAACATACTTAGTGTAACCAAAGAGTGTAGCCGAATTCCCGGTGAAGGGCTTTGGACTATCTCCACTAATTCCTCTAAATAAGAGTTGAGGTGCTATATGAAGCTCTCTTAGTTAAACACAAGTATGGGCACACACAAACAAACCAAGCATATATGAATGATATGACAATATGAATCAATGCAAGGTAAATAAGAGAGAGTTAGAGAAAATGGATCAAACGCAAACACAAGGATATGTTTCGAGGTTCGAGCACCCAGCTCTACGTCCCCACCTTCACACAGAAGGATTTCCACTAACTCGTCCACACAGGACTTCCCACACAGGGAACCTCCACTGAGGATTTGGGTAAATATAAACCGGGAGTACACAACTCCTCTCTCAACCAATATGATTGGTCGCTAATGTTGCATATTTAATATCATATTTTCATACTTATTTTAGAATAAAAGCCTGCATTGTCCTAATTAAATGTTGAATTTATTTGCAGGCCCATTCTTTAAGGAGATGAAGAGAAATGAGCCCAAAGCCCACCAAAATTCTGAATTAAATCAGAATTAATTCACACTCAGTAAATCAGGGAAAAATCAAGAGGTTGAAAACTGGTTGAGAAGAATCCTCTCAGAATCGATCGGTTGAAGCAAAGATCAAGCAAGTTTGATTCAGATTCTGATTGGATACATTTTAGTATTCGAATCATAACTTTTACTACAGAATCTCAATTCTGATGATTCAAGATGATCCAGAAAGCAGACTGACAGAGCTACAACTCTTATGTTGGTCATTATTTCTAATTCAGTCAGTTGTTAAGTGATATTCAGCAATCAATAAGCCAACAAACAGCAGATCAGAACTGAATATCCACCTCTACCCCCTCCATTTCTCCTATAAATACCTGCACTCAAAGGCAAAAGGAGGTCAAGGCAGATTAGGATTTAGCCTAGTTTTAATTCTTTGTAGTTTAGGTTTTCTTTTCTTGTTATGTAATTTGGATGTAACTTAGGGTAGAAGAAGATTCATGTAAGTAAGAGAGAGGCTGAAGTTGAGAGTGACACCGACGATGTATCCTCCTCCTTTCTTTCATGGTTTCAGTAAGCAATAAAGGTAACATTTGTTTATGTTTGTATCTTTACTTTCCGTTTTGTTTTGCTTTCCTTTTCCTCCTTCTACTTTACCTTGGTTGTGTTTGATTGAGTGTACAAGTGAATTCCAAAGCAAGTAGAACTAAGCTACGTGAGAGCCAGCGATAGTTCATGAAGACGTTCTCCTCTTCCAAGCTCGCATCACTTCGTACTTCATATGCTTGACGATATAATGTGCACGGGGACCGAGCTCGAGCTTATGATCTATGCGTTGAACGCCTC
The DNA here is from genome assembly GCA_038442645.1 of Agave tequilana. Taxonomy (NCBI): domain Eukaryota; kingdom Viridiplantae; phylum Streptophyta; class Magnoliopsida; order Asparagales; family Asparagaceae; genus Agave; species Agave tequilana. The sequence continues at coordinate 47,350 of JAVJIF010000296.1, read as the reverse complement.
CGAAGCAAAAGGTAGAACTTGCAAAAAGGTTTCCAAGTAAGTCACCACTCAACCTCGGTAAGTATCTCTTTACTTTTCTTTACTTCTTTTCTTTTCTTTCTTAGTTTAGATCACCAACCACTTCTTTCAAATCGTTTTCATTCTTCTTTCCACTTCATTGTACATAGTCGTTTTTCTTGTTTTCTGATTTGTCCACCTTCTTCATCTCTCGCTTTCTTCTTAACTTTAACATAACTTTCTTTTTCTTTTTGTTAAATTAAAAACAGAGAAGAACTATCATTTTATTTTCTTAACGATTTCAATAAAAAAAAAACCTGTAAAGCTTCCATCGCAAACCCTCCTTGTGGATCACGACCCGCATAGCCACTTGCTATAGCGGAAGTATTGAGCACTTGCACATTCTCTTTTTAAGTTCTATAATCTCGTATTTTTTGTGCAGGTTTTGCCTCAATCAAATTTTGGCGCCGTTGCCGGGGAGGGTAAAACGGTTTTTATTGAAATCTGAATTTTTATTGCAAATTTTTGAGAACTAAACGAATTTTCTTCTCTGTTGCAGGTTATAGGTTGAAGAAAACAGGAACTTTGCATTGCAGTGACATATAAGTGGACCTGGGCCTCTGCTCTCGAAAGCAGAGACCAGGATCCCTCCAAATTGCCGCAAAATCCTGGCTTTTGCCGCAAATTTGCGACAATAAGGAGTGAACTACTGATCATTTTTCTACAGGGCCTCTGATTCTGCAAAATACTTCTGCTGCATTACTTAAGTCCCTGTAATATTCACCCTATACCTGCTTAATAAAGTCAACAGTAAAAAATTGGTTGTAATCGTTAAAAGTTGATTAGACATTTGCATTTCTAGGCACGTGTCTTTTCAATTCATTTACTTTTACTGTTGAAGAGTGCTGGAGGCAAGGTACGTTTTGCATTGCATGTAGACTAGGAATCAACTCTTGCTTGATTTTCATGCTTTGAGTGTATCCTAGTTATATTTCTTGTACACTTGCACAATTCAATTTTAAGGGCATACCCGTAAATAAGATAAGGTGGGGATTTTATCACCCTTTCCTTACCCCGCAAATCATTTTCCCAAGCACTCACTAACCCAAGCCTAACTAAAATTGAGTAGACGTTGGCCCTAGGGACATCTCGGACTCAATTAGGAGATTATCCTAAGGGGGAAAAATGTTGGAATCTAACTCCTGCAAAATCAGTATCTAGGAAAGGGATTGAGGGCCGAAAGCCCGAAGGTTGGTGGTTATTTAATTAAGGAACGTCTTTGACGGAAAACCTCCCACCAACCTTGCCCTGACCTGGCTGATTAGCTTGTGGTTAAAGTCTACATTAGACCTCCCGTGGACAGTCTAACCAGTTAGGAGTCGTCTAGGTCCTAAGTCTACCCTAACTTAGGCTAGAATTTTTTCTTTTTTTGTTTGTTTATTTGTTTGTTTTTCTTTGTTTGTATTCTATTGTGTGATATGGACTATAATAATAATTTTTTCAACTACAATAATAATCCATATTACACACCGGCTTCATTTTCGGATATTACCAACCCGGCATATCATAACTTTGACCAACCTAGTATGCCGGATTGGTCTTATCCGAATCAATATGACCCATACCCCCCATCTAATAACTATAATTTCCATAATGATTTCAACTCTTCACCGAGTCAGTGGGGATTCACCTCCCCCGAGCATAATTTCCAACCACCTTGCCCTCCTTCTCCACCCAGTCCACATTATGTTCAAGATTCATACTCAGTTCCACCCGTCCAAAATAGGAAACCATCAATTATGGAAATGAGTATGCGTGAGTCCAAACACAAATCCCAAAATCTGATGGACTCACAATTTCACTACCACTTCCAAGACAATTCTTCATCTTTTCATCAAACAATGAACCTATCAACTATGAAAAGATGCTTGAAGCCATGACTCAGGCTCAAAACACTCGTAATCGTGACATAGATATGATGGTCGAATCTCTACGTTCCCACCGTCCTGATGTCACTAACTATTCTGTTAGAGTCGAAGAGTCATGTAGTTTTGGAAATCAAGATTCCATTTCAGAACAACCATGTGAACTTACCCAAACTCCAAATGATATTGATAGTTTGGCTAGTTTTCCTTTTCCTGAAATAGAACTTGAAAATGATTATGATCCTGAACCCCAACTTAGTGATTCAATTCTATTTCCTGATTCGATTATGACTCCGGTATCTTCACCTGACTTCAATCTTTTCCGGAGTCAACATTGGATCCTGTACCAATTCATAAAGAAATTGAATCACCCATCTTTGAGGATCATGTTGAACTTGACCAACTTTACAATTTTGAAAATCCCATGGATAAATTGGCAAGTTCTCCATTTTTTGATATTGAACTCAATGAGATATGTGACCTAGATTCTCAAATTTGTGATCCAGTTCAACTTTCTGAATCAATCTTGACTCCCGTTTTGTTACCAAACTTGAGTAATATTTTAGAGTCAGTTTTGATTCCTCCACCTATCATTCCTGAACTGGAATCACCCATATTAGGTCACATTCCATTGTTAGAAAATACATGTGGACTGGAGTTTCAACTTCTTGACTTGGACCCAATTTCTGAACCTATTTCGACTCCTGAACCTTTACTTGACTTAAGTCACCTTCCTGAGTCGGTATTAGTTCCTATCCTTCCTGAGTCCAAGTCAACTGTTCTATCATTTCATACTCCATTCTGGGATGAGGTGGTTGACAAATTTGACTCTGAAATCAACTATGGAATTTGGAAATTAGATGGGGTTAAATACTTAATAAAGATCCTTCATGGATTTATCTTTTTAGTGGGTCATATTAAAGATAGTGCTGGTGGGTTCCTTCGAGACCCAAGAAAAGTGGATTGGGCCATGTTTCGTGGACCAATCAGACCACCACCGGAACCACCACCTTAAGGTAACATTTTCCTTCCCTTTCGTCTTTTTCATGCATCTATGCATTAATTCATACATTGAGGACAATGCATGAGATAGGTGTGGGGGAGGGTCTAACATAACTTTTCTTTTTTTTCTTTAAAAAAAAAAATTAACATTTTTCTTTACTTTTAAAAACTTTTTGAAAAATAGAAACAATATTTTGACTTATTTTTGTAAGAAATTAAGTTAATTTTAAGGAATAGGAAAATCCAAATTATGATTTCTTATACTTGGTCAAAAGAAGATTATTTGTTTGATTTTTAGAGTTAGGAAGATAATTTGTCAAAGTAATTTGGTCTTGATCTTTACCTGGATGAAATATGCACACTTCATACACTTACACACTTAGGGTTCAAAAACAATGATTCTTATGCCTTATAAAAATATATATATATATATAAAAAATAAGTCTAATTATTGATTAGCTAGGTGCTTTGGCCTAAGCAAGCCTTAGTATTTATGCGAAAGACAATTAGATAAGTTTGAAAAAAAAAAATGAATAAGTCTAATTATTGATTAGCTAGGTGCTTTGGCCTAAGCAAGCCTTAGTATTTATGCGAAAGATGATTAGATCCTCTGATTAAGCTGGGTATTTGTGCCTAATAAAGCATAAGTATTCACGCCTAAAAGGGATTCATATAATAAAATCCTTAGTTTTGTGGCCTTGTTTGCTCGAGTCCTTAAGTCCTTGGGGGTGTTTTCTCACCTGGTGCCCTAAGACCGTTTGGTTTGGGAGTCATCGATTAGAGGCTCGTTACATGGGCAGATTAGAAAGCCTAATAGAACTAAGGAATAATACCACAAAAAAAAAAAAGTAAAAGTATATATATAAATAAGTAAGGCATAAGAGTTAGAGTTAATGAACCCTTAGTCAAAATTTTCACAGTCACAAGGTGCATATGACTTAGGGTAAAGTAATAGACTAGATGAGAAGTACAATTTGACTCCTTACTTTGATTGATAACAAATTTTTGAATAGAGACTAAGTTTAGGAATAAAAAATTCGGGTTTCCTATAACTTATAGATTGCTTAGATCTTACAATCATATTTCAAATATTTTTCTCTTTCAAAATGCTTTTTAAAAATACTAACTCTTTATTTCCCTTTCTTTATGGATTTTGTGGGTGCAATCCGCTGAAAACCCTCATGAGACAAAACTCGTCCTCTAGGGGTAACCTAGAGGTTTAACGGCTTGTTGCACATGCTCAGTGCAATCGCGTGACCTGCGAAAGTGGTCTAATAATCCTTAGTATAGTTTAGTTGTTTTGCTCGAGGACGAGCAAAAGATAGGTATGGGGGTGTGATTGGTCGCTAATGTTGCATATTTAATATCATATTTTCATACTTATTTTAGAATAAAAGCCTGCATTGTCCTAATTAAATGTTGAATTTATTTGCAGGCCCATTCTTTAAGGAGATGAAGAGAAATGAGCCCAAAGCCCACCAAAATTCTGAATTAAATCAGAATTAATTCACACTCAGTAAATCAGGGAAAAATCAAGAGGTTGAAAACTGGTTGAGAAGAATCCTCTCAGAATTGATCGGTTGAAGCAAAGATCAAGCAAGTTTGATTCAGATTCTGACTGGATACATTTTAGTATTCGAATCATAACTTTTACTACAGAATCTCAATTCTGATGATTCAAGATGATCCAGAAAGCAGACTGACAGAGCTACAACTCTTATGTTGGTCATTATTTCTAATTCAGTCAGTTGTTAAGTGATATTCAGCAATCAACAAGCCAACAAACAGCAGATCAGAACTGAATATCCACCTCTACCCCCTCCATTTCTCCTATAAATACCTGCACTCAAAGGCAAAAGGAGGTCAAGGCAGATTAGGATTTAGCCTAGTTTTAATTCTTTGTAGTTTAGGTTTTTCTTTTCTTGTTATGTAATTTGGATGTAACTTAGGGTAGAAGAAGATTCATGTAAGTAAGAGAGAGGCTGAAGTTGAGAGTGACACCGACGATGTATCCTCCTCCTTTCTTTCATGGTTTCAGTAAGCAATAAAGGTAACATTTGTTTATGTTTGTATCTTTACTTTCCGTTTTGTTTTGCTTTCCTTTTCCTCCTTCTACTTTACCTTGGTTGTGTTTGATTGAGTGTACAAGTGAATTCCAAAGCAAGTAGAACTAAGCTACGTGAGAGCCAGCGATAGTTCATGAAGACGTTCTCCTCTTCCAAGCTCGCATCACTTCGTACTTCATATGCTTGACGATATAATGTGCACGGGGACCGAGCTCGAGCTTATGATCTATGCGTTGAACGCCTCCGAAGCAAAAAGGTAGAACTTGCAAAAAGGTTTCCAAGTAAGTCATCACTCAACCTCGGTAAGTATCTCTTTACTTTTCTTTACTTCTTTTCTTTTCTTTCTTAGTTTAGATCACCAACCACTTCTTTCAAATCGTTTTCATTCTTCTTTCCACTTCATTGTACATAGTCGTTTTTCTTGTTTTCTGATTTGTCCACCTTCTTCATCTCTCGCTTTCTTCTTAACTTTAACATAACTTTCTTTTTCTTTTTGTTAAATTAAAAACAGAGAAGAACTATCATTTTATTTTCTTAACGATTTCAATAAAAAAAAACCTGTAAAGCTTCCATCGCAAACCCTCCTTGTGGATCACGACCCGCATAGCCACTTGCTATAGCGGAAGTATTGAGCACTTGCACATTCTCTTTTTAAGTTCTATAATCTCGTATTTTTTGTGCAGGTTTTGCCTCAATCACAATACAACCTCTTATTAGAGGCAAGGCACTAAGCCAAACAACTATCAACCTCACACTTGAGGGATAAGGTACTTAGCCACACAACAATAATCACCTCTACATTTAGAGGGATTCCAACACAACCTCCACAATCACCTCTCACTACAGGGATATCAAACACAATCACCTCTCACTAGAGGGATGTCACAAATCAAGGAGGGTTACAACACTTTGTGGTCTCTCTCAACCACAAACCAATTTTTCCCACAAAATAGATCCTAATTGATAGGATAGATAGATAAGCTCAAGTGTGAGAAAATAAAGTATTTTGAACAAAGAAAATCACTTGGGAAAATCTCCAAATAGATATAAAAATTTAGATCAAAAACCAATTCCCAAAAGACTCAATTTTCTTTGAAATTCCAACACTTTAAAAACAAATAAAGAATGATCTTTTAAACCCAAAAACTCTTTTGAAAATTTGCTGTTAAACACTTGTAAAGATTGAAAATTTTGCTCTCTAAAAACTAGTTTAAAACAGCCAAAGAATGGGGTATTTATAGCCCCAATCCAAATCTGCCCGTTGGCAGCAGGCAAGGGCATTTTTGCCGTTCCGGTCGACCGCCCGGTTGACCAGCCCAACGGTCAGATTTCTGACCGTTGTGCCTCTGGTCGACCGCCCGGTCGACCGGGACAGGATACAAAGGGCAACAGCTCTCTGCCGGTCGACCGGGCCATTTCCAGAAAGCAAAGCTTTCTGGCGGTCGACCGGGTCGGTCGATCGGCCTACCTGCTTGGGCTGCGTGCACGTCTTTGCACGTCGGTCGACCGGACTGATCGACCAACTGCTGCCTCGGTCGACCGGTCCGGTCGGCCGGCAGATAGCCAGTCCAACCATTATAGGATTTAAAAACTAGGGTTTTTATCTTCAATTAAATCCCATAAAATCACATAAATTCCACAAAAATCAGTTCTTATTAGATATTTGAAATACAAATATGTGTGATAAAAATTCAACACATATTTTAAACAATTTGAACCATTTTTGTGAGATTGAAAATTTGCCTTAAACCAAAAACTGTATTTTTCAAAACTTGAATTTTGAAATGAAATCCGATTTTTCCACAACACATGTAAATACAAAACATGATATATAAACAACTTTTAAGCATGTTGTACATGAATCCAATATACATGAAAGGCATTATATCTATGTTTTTGACATTAAATCTGAAAATAAATTTTGTTTAAAAACAAAACTCCAAACTCATGAAGTAGACTATCAAAATAAGTTTTTCTAAATAGATGAAGCATAGATGTATATAGATCAAATCTAATATACATTAAACCATGTAAACTTGTTTTGATTCTATCTATTCATGAAAACCATATATTTGAACTAGAAATCTAAAACCGGTTAAACCGGAAACAAACATGAAACTTTAAACTTGTGTGTGTATATTGTGAACTTGAGCATATCAATATTATCTACCTTTATGCAAGATCTAAATAATCTTAAACTAAACAAACCGAAGTCTTCTTGTAGAACTCCGTCTTCAAGTCGACTCGATCCAAACGTGATCCACCGAGCTTGACTCCAACCGAGTGTTAGATGCGATCTTGACGCTCGAGCTCTTGAATCACCATGTGAAAAGCTCCAAAATACCTTTGTTGAAGCTAATCACCTACTAATATCTTGATCAAATATCTGAAACTAAATATCACAAGATTATTAGTAAACTATAACTACATGAGTTAATCATCATCAAAACTAGAGTGAAGGGCCTCTGGGCTAACAATCTCCCCCTTTTTGATGATGACAAAACTCATGGAGTTATATATGTATGGATTAAAGTTAAGCTTCATAGAAGCTCCCCCTTAACTCATGCATAGCAATAAACAATAAGATATTCAATGAATGCTCAACATAAATATGCATAAACATGCATAAAACAAGGAAATGAAACAAATATAATCTTTGATACTAATGGAATAAACATGTTCTTGATACCAATTTTAAAATAAAAATATTCTTAAAAAATGTTGCTCTTGATACCAATAAAAACTCTTGATACCAATAAAAGATGCTCTTGATACCAATGGTAAAAGATAACAAATGTAAACAAACATGCATATAACTCTTGATACCAATCGTAAAAGATAACAAATGTAAACAAACATGCATGTAAACAAACATGTATATATCAAACTCAAAAATATCTCTCCTCCTTTTTGTCAATTATCAACAAAGGGGTACAAACAATAAAGGGCATAAATAATATTTTTTCTCTCTTTTTGCATAAATCAAACAATAAAGGTATATATGCTATATATATTAATGAAGAGGAGAGACGTGAAGTTAACTTCCCCTGCATACATGTATTTATATGAAAAGAGATGACTAAACCCTAACCACATAAAGCAAATATGTAATGTATAAAAGGAGATGTGAAGCTCCTACTACACACGTGTACTACATACCAAAGAAAGGTCAATCACTTCAATATGACATACACTCATCATGATTCTATATAAAGAGAAGATGTTAAGCTTCCCTTACATATAAGCAATACAAATCAAAATATTATGATACCAATTGAAAAATATATCAATTTAGCATGAAGGTATACATCAAAACATCATGATACCAATTTATGATACAAATTGAAAATAAACAAAACATTTTGAAGAAACCAACAAAATTTTTGATATCAATTGAAAGATATAAACATATAGGTAATCTTAATACCAATTGTAAAAATGAGTAGCAATTGAAAATATTTTACACTTTTGATACCAATTGAAAAACATAAACCAATCTTTTTGGTTAAACACCAAAATCATTTTGTAATAGAGATACCAAATAGAGAATAATATCAATTTAATATTCTTGATACCAATATTGAAAATGAAACATATACCAATTGAAAATAATTTTCATTAGGAGCATAGGAAACCAAATGAAAAATAAGATATCATTTTTCAACATAAAGAGTGGGAGTAAGATACAAAATGTAAAAAAATTGATTAAAAGGTAAAACATGAATTTGCTCCCCCTTTATGAAATACTAATGAAAACAATGCATAAGCTTATATAAGATACCAATTTAAAAATAATTATCATTAAGGACTAAATCAAGCTTAGCATAACAAAATTTGTGCTTAAAGATATAGAGATATAGTAAGCACAATCAAAACACATATATATGTATGAAAAGTTAAATACCAATCGAAATTAATACTATTTGAAGTTGAAGCATACATATATAGAAATAAATATGAGTATACAAAATAAATATCAATTGGGATACCAATTGAAAACACAATGAGAAACAAGTGTATAACTCATAAATACCTCCCTTTCATGCACAATTTAAAATGATTTTCAATTAAGCATAAAAGGCATGATCGCCCATCCAAGCACCCTTTATGGGTAGTGGTTTTGAAATATAACTTTGAAAATAATTTTAGCATAATTGAAAACTCTACCAAATGAAGATTAACGCAATTAGTTTTATGATAACTTGAAAACTAATACGAAATCCTTCAAGTAAGGAATAAAACAAGAATATATCCATGAAAATTTGAAAATCACACAATCATCAACACTCAAGAACTATAAAGCAAATATGAGACTCATGAAAACAATGTCATGAGAAAACAATAATGATGTGAGTGTGCAAGTATCATGTGAAAGACATAGTCATGGAAATAGGCAATTAAGCTCAATATGAAATTCCTTAAAAAATGAAAATTTAATTTTCATCAAAACGATACTAACTCCAAGGCATATGTATGTTTTGTCGAAACTAAAGGTATACATACATATCCAAACACAATTGAGTCTATATAGAGATTTTGCATGAAAGGAAAATGACTCAAGATTATACATGTATACCAAATAGTTTTGGGAAAATTAACATATACATGAAGCTAAAACATATAATCTTGAAAAACATGTCCAAAAATAGGGAATACAAGTCAAAATGTATGAATATCAAAACTAGGCTATACTAATACATCTAATGGATACAAATGAGCAATCAAGTACAAACATATAATAATCAATTTGTGACTCATTAGTTGTACAAGCATATGCACAAGTTTTAATGAAAGCTACATCTAAACATGTAATCAAAACATGAAACATAAAATGAAATATAAATCAATATGATTATTAGGTAAATGTACAAGTTATTAGAGCTATGATATACACAATAGCTAAAATATAATGAGAACACAAAATATAGGTCCATATAAACATGGGTGTTTCTTAAATACTATGCATATATGTCATAGGTCTAAATATCATGACGTTTAACATACTAATCATGAAAAACTAAAACATGCTAAAAATCAATCATGAAAGCATGTAAACATAAATAGGAGTTTAGAGATCGTTACCAAAATCATGAGGGCAAATCTCTAGGCTCCAAACCAAGGTGGTCCTCCCACCAAACTCTTGAAAGTGATGCATCCAAAATTGTCACCATTAAGCTCAGAACGCATCCACCTCAAGGCACGAACAACTCTCACGTCATGTGAGAGCCCACACCCACATCAAATAAGATAGGGATAGATTTTGGTACTCATACTCTTTTGGGTCCATAGGGGTTATCTCCTTTCCAAACCCAAACAAATTTATTTGCTAAATTTACATCATGTACTCTATCATAACAAAACTTAGCAAGGTGGACCTTACGTCCACAATGTGTACATGTGTACACATGAGCATACAAAGTGTTATGAGTGTGAACGTGAGGAGTGTTGGTCCAAAGGCCCATCACTCTAGTTTTGATGATGATTAACTCATGTAGTTATGTTTACTAATGATCTTGTGTTTAATTAGTGACAGATTCATGATCAAGATCTTAGTAGGTGCATAGCTCAACAAAGGATAAAATGTCAAAGTTTTGGAGCTAGCACGGTGTTTGGACCAAGTCAAGAAGGCTTCAAGTGAAGACTTCAAGAAGATGAAGACTTGTGTCTAGGTATAAGATTTTGTAAGATTTTGTTTTTAGAATAAAATGTAAAGGATAGAGTAGTTGGTGGATTGCTCAAGTACTTATACACACACACACACTCTTGATTTAGTTGTCGTTTCATAAAAGAATTTTCAGTTTAGAAAAGACTTTCATTTCGGTAAAATACTATTTTGGTTTTTGGTATTTCTCATATACATATCTTTAAACCAAAACCAAGTTTAGAGCTTAATGACAAAAACATAGATATTTCATTATGATTGTGTAGTGGATCATATCCATATACACTATGCTTTAAATATATCTAGAATATCTTGTTTTTGTATTTGGTAAAGTTTTGGAAAAACAAATTTGGAAAAAACAGTTTTTATTTTGAACCAATATTTCCAAGTTACAAAAATAGTTCAAAACATTTGTAACATGTCTTGATTTTGTGCAAGCATGTTTGTTTATCAAAGTATATTGGTAAAACTATTTTGTAGATTTTTCAGTATTTTATGGGATTTTATTTGAGCCAAAAAGACAAACTTTTTAATCCCAAAATTTCTGTTTCAGGCTTCAGCAAGTTGACTGTATAGTCGACTAGGTCTGAAGTCTGTCGACCGGATCGGCCGACCGACGTGCACAGCGTGCACGCCTTGACCTGGCAGATGGCTGGTCGACCGACCCGGTCGACCGTCCAGAGAGCTCTGCTCTCTGGAAAGGCCCCGGCCGACCGGGCGGTCGACCGGACAAAGAGTCTGCTCTCTGTATCTTGCCTCGGTCGACCGGCCGGTCGACCGATGGCACAACGGTCTGAAATATGACCGTTGGCCGGTCGACCGGGCGGTCGACCGACAGGTCTGACAGAACCCTAACGGCTAGTTTTCCAGACTCTATAAATTGGGCCATTTGGGGACTGTTTTGTATAAGATTTGGAGATTGTTTTTGAGCCAGCTTTCCTACTCATTTCAGAGTTTTTCTCCACAAAATTGAGAGCTAATACTTCCAATCAAAAGGGGAGTTTTTATCAAGAGTGTAAAAGAGATTTCTTTGAGTTTCCTCCACATTCTCAATCCTTGTTTTCTCACAAACACTTGAGCTATCCATTGCTATTCATCTTATAGGAGTGTTGTAGTGAGAGTGCTTTTAGGTGATCAAAGTGTTGTGATCACCAAAGACTTCTTCGTTTCTTTGAGAAGGCGGACGTGTGTGTTCGCGATTGTTTCGGGTCCTAGTGTGGACTCGGTGTTTCGGGTTCGGGTGCGAACTCCTTGTTTGAGGTGCGGCCTCAGCGAGCCGGTGGGCTTGCGTGTGTACGGACTAGGGAGTCCGAGAGTTGTAGGTGTTGCGGCACCGGGTGATCCAGTGGGATCGATTTTAGTGGAAATCCTTCGTGTGTCGAAGGCGGGGATGTAGAGCAAGTGTGCTCGAACCTCGAAACAAATCCCTTGTGTTTGCGATTGCTCACTCTCTCTCTCTCTTTGTCTTTTGTCTATATCTTGAATACTTATTATTGTGTTTACATTTATATGCTTGATATATTGTGTGCATATTGATATACTTGCTTGGGTTGTTTGCTAACACTTGTATTTAACCAAGAGAGCCAACGCGGCACCTCAACCCATATCCAGGGGAATCTAGAGGAGTTTGTCCAGAGCCCTTGACGGGGAATTCGGCAACACTCTTGTGTTATACGTGGTGTTTAGTGTAAAAGTTTAATTAGGTCATAATAGTTTTTAATTCCGCATTATTTGGCATTTAGTGACCATTAGATTAGCCATCACCTATTCACTCCCCCTCTAGGTGAACTTACAAGGAGCATGTGTATGCCGTGATTTGTGTGCATACATAGGAGAAACTTATTTTTTGCGAAACATGGATTCAAAACGTGTGTGGCTCATGGCACATTGGCTCAAAGTGGAGCCCAAACAATCAATACTCTTCTTTAAAATATTTACATTTTCAATAATGTAGAAGAGGTGCATGCAATAGATACACTAGGTGGTGAAGTATGGCAAACATGTGTGCCAATATTATTTTTCAAAGAAGTGTTTTTATTAGAAACCAAATCCAATTCTTTTGATATAGAAATAAATTTTTTTTTCAAAGATTCATTTTCTTTTATAACAAAATCAAGTTTTGAAGATAAAGTCTCATTTTTCTTCAAAACATTTTCACAATCATTTTTTGTTTTCAAAATTTCATTTTCTTTTAGGGCAAGGTCAAGTTGGGATTTAAGTGAGTCACGTTCACTTGAAATCTCATCCCTCTATTGCAAAATCAAATCAAGTCTAGAAGACAAATTTTTATTTTCTTCCTTTATTTTTGAACTATTCTTTTTCAAACTTTTATTTTTCGAAATCAATCTTTCACAACCTTTAGCTAGTTCATAATTTGAAGCATGTGCATCCATACACTCATTGCAAGAAGAACTAGAACTATCATCTAGTTGAGTATCAGAATATACCTCAAGGGAGTCATTCCCTTGGACCATGAAGCAACGTTGTTCAGATTCTCCTCCACTAGATTCCATCTCCACATGATTTGTCTTTTGGAGCGCGGGAGAGGTTAACGTGTTCCATACCGTAAAGGCGAAATCACAATAAGAAACCATAAACAAATATTCTTTGTTAAGTGTGCTTCTAAGTGCCGTTAGGGCTTTTGTATTGGCCTCTATATGCTTGCTATTACCAAGATAGGATTTCTTAGTAGCGGCAAGGAAAACATGCAAACCTATGGTCTTGAGATACATACTCATCTTAATCTTCCATACGTCGACGTTAGAAACATCAAACATAGGAGGGGTCATGAAATCCATGAGTGTAAACAATATGTGTGCAAATACAACTATATATTAGCAACCAAGATCTCACTCCTAGGTGGTTAAATCTAATATCAGGAGCGTAGGCTCTGATACCAATTGAAAGTACACCTAGAGGGGGGTGAATAGGTGTAAGGCTAATCTAATGACAAATGATGCGGAATTAAAAACTTAATGCAACACACTTAGTGTAATCAAAGAGTGTAGCCAAATTCCCAGTGAAGGGCTCTGGACTATCTCCTCTGAATTCCTCTAAATAAGAGTTGAGGTGTTATATGAAGCTCTCTTGGTTAAACACAAATATGGGCACACACAAACAAACCAAGCATATATGAATGATATGACAATATGAATCAGTGCAAGGTAAATAAGAGAGAGTTAGAGAAAGTGGATCAAACGCAAACAAAAGGATATGTTTCGAGGCTCGAGCACCCTGCTCTACGTCCCTGCCTTCACACAGAAGGATTTCCACTAACTCGTCCACACAGGACTTCCCACACAGGGAACCTCCACTGAGGATTGGGGTAAATGTTGGCCCAAAGGCCTTCCACTCTAGTTTTGATGATGATTAACTCATGTAGTTATGTGCACTAATAATCTTGTGATTTTAGTTTCAAATCATTAACCAAGATATTAGTTGGTGATTAGCTTCAACAAGATGATTTGGAAGCTTTCACATGGTGATTCAAAAGACCAAGCGACAAGATCATATATAGCACTCATTAGAGTCTAGCTCGGTGGATCACAGAGTTTTGGATCGAGTCGGCTTGGAGACGACGCTCTACAAGAAGACATCGGTGCCTAGTTTAGTTTTGTGTTTAGATCCATTTGTAAAGATTAGAATAGTATGATATGCTCAAGTTCACAACACATACGTTTTATGTTTTGGATATTGGTTTTCGGTTTTTCCGTTTTGGTTTAACCGATCTTGGTTTTCATGAATAGATATTGATTCAAAACAAGTTTACATGGTTTAATGTATATTAGATTTGTTCTATATACATGCATGCTTCAACTACTTAGACAAACTTATTTTGATATGCCTATTCATGTATTTAGGTTTTGTGTTTTTAACAAAACGTATTTTGGAATTAAAGTCAAAAACATGAATATATATATATATATATGTTTCTTGTATATTGGATTATATCCATATGCAACATGCTTCAAAATGTTTAAATATCATGTTTTTGTATTTGGATGAGTTTTGGAAAAATCGGATTTTCATTTGGAAAATTCAAGTTTGGAAAAATACGGTTTTTGATTTTCGGCAAAATTTGTAAGACACAAAAATGGTTCATAATGTTTGAAATTTGTGTTGAAATTTTTAACACAAGTTTATATTTCAATGAAAAATGACAAAACTATTTTTCTTAATTTTTAGAAGATTTATGAGAATTTTTAGAATTAAAAATAACATGTTTTTCTGACCAGAACTGCCTCTGCCAGGCTAGGTCGGTCGACCGGGAGGTCGACCAGACCAAGAAGCCGGTCGACCGTAGCGTTCGACCGCCGTGCATGGATACGTGCACGCTGGCTGCCCCATAAGCCGGTCGACCGCACGGTCGACCGACTGAGAGCAGGTTGCTCTCGGGTTGCTCCCGGTCGACCGAGCGGTCGACCGGCCAGAGAGCCGTTGCTCTCTGGTTCTGGGGCCGGTCGACCGAGCGGTCGACCGGTAGCTGCCAGCGGTCAAAAAGTGACTGTTGGCCGGTCGACCGACCGGTCGACCGATAGTTCATTTTTAGCAGATTTTGCTGCCAACGGCTATAAATACCCCATTAATGGCCAGTTTTTGTTGGCCCATAAGGTTACATTCTCCATTTGTTTAAAGTTTTGATGATGACAAACCAAATAAGAGCTATTTGGTACTAATAAGTTTGATCAAGTTAAGTTTCAGGTTTGTACCATATTTGGAGGCCATTGCTTAGCTATTGCAAGAATTTCTAGGTTCATGAAGCAAAGAAGGCTTATGGCACATCAAAGAAGGAACTTAGAAGAAAAGGCTCTAGCAAGGCATTGCATGGCTCAAGACTTGTAGATTGCTCAAGAAGACTTCATTAGGATTGTTTCTACTTTTATAGTTTTGTTAAAGAATAGTGGATAGGTTTGAAGCTCTATCACACACGTTTTTGCGCACATCTTTATTCCAAAAAGATTTCTTATAATATGTACAAAATATCTTTAGATACAATATTTTGCCTTGAAAGTTATTATTATGTTTTATACATATATCTGTTTAAAACTATTTTATTAAAAATCTACATCTTCCCTAATAATCTATTTTATATTGCCTTTTGGCCTGAGCCGGTCGACCGACCGGTTGACCGTAGTTCTGGCAGTTGTGCATGTCCGTGTGCACGTTTCTCGGTCGACCGGCCGGCCGACCGAAACTTGTCGGCCGACCGAAGCGGTCGACCGATGCCTGCCTGACTGTAAGACCTTTGCTCTCTGTTTATTTCGGTCGACCGAGCGGTCGACCGATAGCCGGCAACGGCTCTTATTTTTGAACGTCGGTCGACCGGCCGGTCGACCGAGTGTGCCGTTTGAACAGTAACGGCTAGTTATCTGAGCAGATTTGTTTTTGTCTTTTTCTTTCTAAAAAGGGCTTAAATGATATTTACTGATCCTAATACTTCTAATTAGCCTTAAGTGAGTTTTATCTTCTAACCCTAGCCCTCTACTATAAATAGGGGTGTTTAGGGAGAGGTTATTCACAAGAAAAATTTGCAAAAGTTTCAAAAGTTTTAGGCATTCAAAAGAGTTTTGTTTCTTGGTTTTTGTGCTGAAATTCTCTCTGATTTTCTGAAGTGTTTTCAAATACTCTCTGATTTCATTTTTTTCTCCACTTACAAACAAGAGCTTCATTCCTACTCATTGTTCTCTAAGGACCTTTGTAAGGGAAGAGAATTTTGCAAGAGAGAGTTTGTGGTCTTTTGACTACTAAGAGATTGCTTGTACTTGAGATTATGGAGTTGGGTACTCCAGTGTATTTGTGATATCTTTGTGATAGTGGAAGTAGTTGGAATCCTTCTGGGGAAGGCGGGGAAGTAGAGCTGGGTGCTCGAACCTCGATAACAATTCTTGGTGTTTGCGTTTGATCTACTTGCTCTTGATTCTTGCTTACTTTCATTGCTAATTTCACTTGCTCTCAATCATCATTGCAATATTCACTTGTTTTCATTCATCTTGTCAATCACAGTCTCATACAACAAGATTGCATTGTGCACCTCCAACTCATTTCAAGAGGAATCGTGAGGAAGGAGTTCAGAACCCTTTATAGGGCATTCGGCTTCTAGTCTTGTTTTGGGCGATTGTTGCATCATATTTTTAAATTGTGCATTGATTAGCATTATCACCTATTCACCCCCCCTCTAGGTGATTTTCAGTTTTCACCAAGAATTTTTTGGACGAAATTTCTGAACTTTCACTAGTATTTTCACAAGTTTAAAAAGAGTTTCTTTGTGCTAAAAAGATCAATCTTTATTGTTTAAAAGTGTTTCATTATTTCAAGGAAAAATAGTCTTTTGGGAATTGATTTTGGTTCATTCATTCTATACCTTTTTGGTGATTTCCCAAGTGATTTTTCTTTGTTTTAAACACTTTGTTTTCTCCACACTTGAGCTACATCTACTATCTTATTCTATAGGATCCTTGTGTGGGAAAGAAATTGTTTGTGGTTGTTTGTTAGACCACCAAGTGATAAACCCCAAAATTTGCTTGGCTTTGTGCCTTTCCCTCATTGTGTTGAGGAGGTTGTGCAAGTGGGTTGTATCCCTCAAGTTGTGAGATGATCCTTGTGTTGCTTTGTGCTAATCCCTCAAGTTGTGAGGTGATTGTTTGTTGGCTTGGTGTTGTGCCTCAAGGAGGAGGTTGTGTTTGTAAAGAGAGGAGTTGGGTACTCCTTGTGATTGTATTGCCCTAAATCCTCGGTGGAGGTTCCCTTTGTTGGAGTCCTGTGTGGACAAGCTAGTGGATTCGAAATCCTTCTTGGTGAAGGCGGGGATGTAGAGCTGGGTGCTCGAACCTCGAAACAAATCTTGTTGTTTGCGCTTGATCCATTGACTCTTACTCTCTCTCTCTCTTTACTTTGTGCCTTGCATTATTTCATATTGATCATTCACATTTATATGCTTGGCTTGGTTGTGTGCGCATCACTCATTTAGTGTTATTGCAGTTAGGTTTTTAAATTTCGCATTTAGTTCACTAGATTAGCATTATCACCTATTCACCCCCCTCTAGGTGATTTC
Organism: Agave tequilana; assembly: GCA_038442645.1. Classification (NCBI taxonomy): domain Eukaryota; kingdom Viridiplantae; phylum Streptophyta; class Magnoliopsida; order Asparagales; family Asparagaceae; genus Agave; species Agave tequilana. The sequence goes on along the minus strand of JAVJIF010000296.1, from coordinate 29,647 downwards.
AATTGGTATCAGAGCCTACGCTCCTGATATTTAGGTTTAACCACCTAGGAGTGAGATCTTGGTTTGCTAATCTTCATTTGCATTTTCATTTGCACACATATAGTTGCACTCATGGATAGCCCTCCTATGTTTGATTTTTCTAGACATGATATTTGGAAGGCCAAGATGAGTTGTCATTTAAAAAGCCTAGGACATCTAGTTTATCAAGCCACTACTCAAGAATCCTACCCAAATGCTAGCAAGCATAAAAAGGCAAATGCACTAGCCCTTAAGACACTTAGAGCATCTCTTAATGAAGATCTTTTACATGTGTTTGCTCATTATGATTCGGCTTTTGCAGTTTGGAGTATTTTGACTTCTCCCGAGCTTCCAAGGATTATTAACAAGATGAGGAGATCTAGGAGAGACATGTCCGACGAGCATTGCCTCATGGTCCAAGGGAAGAACTCCCTTGAGGTACAATCGGAATCTCAACTAGATGATTGCTCTAGTTCATATTGCTATAGGTGTTTAGAAGTTCAATCCTTAAATGTAGAACTTGCTACAAAGCTTGAAAAATTCTTAGAAAAACATGAACTTTTGAAAAAGAAGAACTTTGATTTAAAAGAAGAAATGAAGAATTTATGTTCAAGTTTTGAATCGATTTTGCAAGAGAAGGAAGAGATTACTAGTGAACGTGACTCACTTAAATCTCAACTAGACCTTGCCCTAAAAGAAATTGATGTTTTGAAAAGTAAAAATAATTGTGATGATGTTTTAAAAAACAATGAGGTTTTATCTTCAAAATTGGATTTTATTTTAAAAGATAACCATTCTTTGAAAAATGAAATTGATTTCATTACAAAAGAATTAGATTTTGTTTTAAAGAAAAATGAATCTTTAAAAATTGCTATTGACTCATATGTTTGCCATGCTAGTGTAGCTTCACCTAGCACATCTATTGCATGTTCCACTTTATCTTCTTGTATTGAAAAAGATATAAATATTTTGAAGAAAAGTGTTGATTGTTTGGGCTCCACTTTGAGCCAATGTGCTTTGAATCATACACGCTCGGAATCCTTGGTTCGAAAGAAACAAGTTCCATCTTTGCATGCACACTCTCCACGGCATACACATGCTTCCCACGGTCACCACCATCACATGTATGCTCATGTGTATACTTGTACACATTGTGGTCGTAAGGGCCACCTTGCTAGATTTTGCTATGATCGCATATATGATGAAAATTTAGCAACTAATTTTGTTTGGGTTAGGAAAGATACTAACCCCCGTGGACCCAAAAGGAATTGGGTACCAAAGACCACCCCTATGATATTTGATGTAGGTGTGGGCTCTCGCATCACGTGAGAGTGGCGGTACCTTGAAGTGGATGCGTTCCATGCTTAAAGAAAACAATTTGGATGCATCACTTTCAAGGGGAGTTTGGTGGAGAAGACCACCATTGGTTTGGAGAACTAGAGAGGTGCCTTCATCGGTTTTGGTATCAATCTCTAACTCCCGTTTATATTTGCATGTTTTTCATGTTCATTAATTTATAGCATGCCATGGTTTATAGTTCATTATGCTTATACCATGTTTATTAGATTAGTAATATACATGTTTAGTTACTTGAGACACTTCTTGCTTATATGGATTTATATCTATGTGTTCTCACCTTATTTTTAACTAATATGTATGCTCTAGATCTAATGCACATGCATATACATAATGATCATATGGATGTTTATGATGTTTTTTTTGATGCTTCATGTTTTGATTAGTATGTTAAATGCCATGATTCTTAGATCATTGACATGCATGTATAGCTTTTGAGATCACCCATGTTTATATGGACTCATATGTTGTGTTCTCACCATTGTTTAGCTATTATGTATAATAGCATGTGGATTTACATAATGATCATTTTTATGATTATCATGTTGATTTATGTCTAGTTTTATGCCTCATGTTTTGAATATACGTTTAGATGTTAGTTTTCATTAAGACTAGGATTTATACTTGTACATATTGTGGGCCACAAATAAATCTTTATATATGTTTGTGCTTGAATACCTATTTGTACCCATTAGATGTGCTAGTATAGTCTAGTTTTGATGATTCATACATTTTAAACTTGTATTCCCATTTTGGATATGTTTTTATGATCATATGTTTGACTTCATGTATATGTCCATCTTGTCTAAACTATTGATTATACATATACATCCTTTGAGCCACGTGCCTTAATGCATATACATTTGTGGACTCGTTATGTTTTGGATATGTATGTATACTTTAGTTTATACTTGACATACATATGCCTTGAAGAAATCGAGTTTTGATGATTTTCATGTGTTGAGGAATATTGAGCTTGAATGTCTATTTTCATGATGCTATGTGTCACATAACACTTGTTCACTCACTTTATTAGTTTTCTCATGATTTTGTTTTCATGAGTATGATATATGCTTTATGGATTTTGAGTGTTTACTGATCATGTGATTTACATGTTTTTCATGAAAAACATTTGTTTTATTCCTTACTTGAAGGATTTCGTACTAGTTAATAAAATTTTCCATAACTAGTTCGTGTTCTTCGCTTTGGTAGAGTTTTTCAAACATACAATATTTTCAAACCTTTTTTTGAAAATCCTACCTTCTACGAGCGGTTGGATGGGCAACCGTGCCTTGTATGCTTTATATTGAAAATCTTTTAAACTTGAGCATGATTGGGTGGTAGGTATTATGAGATATACACTTGATATTATTGTTGTTTCAATTGGTATCATTGGATTCTTTCAATTGGTATCAATATTGACATTTTCTTGTATACTCATATATTTTTATGTATGTACGCTTTCACTTCAAATAGTATCAATTTCGATTGGTATCTAAATTTTCATACATATATATGTTTTATTTGTGCTTACTATATCCCTATATCTTTAAGCACAAATCATGTTTATGCTAAAGCTTGAATTTTTAATAACTATCATGTTTCAATTGATTAAGTTTTCAATTGGTATCCTAATACAAGCTTTTGCATCGGTTTAGTTGGTATTTCATAAAGGGGGAGAAAACTCGTATTTCATCTTTTACTTGGTATTTTGTTTACCATGTGTTCTGTATTCCACTCCCTTACTTTATGATAGAAAATGATTAAAAAAAAGATTATATTGATTTTTAATTTGGTATCATATGTTTATAAGGAATAATAATTTCAATTGGTATCATATGATTAAAAAGAATAATACTTTCTTTTGGTATCAAGATTTTTTTTTGTTTACTTATCAATTGGTATCAAGATTTTATTTTTTCTATCAATTGGTTTATGTTTTCATTTTATTCTAAAAATGCTTGTTTGAGATTTGTTTCAATGCCTCATTTACCTTTCTAGTGGTAGGCATTTCTTAAAATGTTTTTATGTTCACTTTCAGTTGGTATCAGTATGCACTTCATTGACACATTTTTTAATTGGTATCATATTTGATTATACCCCTTATTGACATTGTTTTTGTTTTTGACAAAAAGGGAAAGAACATTTTGTTTTGTATTCTTTCACCCCTTTGTTGATGATTGACAAAAAGGGGGAGAAGAATTTGAGTTTATATGCATGTTTTATATGTATGTTTTATTTTATTTATTAGTTTGTTGTTTAAATTGTTTAATTGGTATCAAGAGCATTATTTAAGAGCATGTTTTTTATTGGTATCAAGAGCACGTTTCATGCATGATGCATTTCATATGTTTGGTATCTAGACCATTATGTTTTAGAAAAAGGATTTATGTTCATGCATCACAATAAACAATAAATATATGTGTTCATGTTTGTTTATGAGCCTTCATTGCATATTTATTTGCTTGTTTATTGGTATGCATGAGTTAAGGGGGAGCTTCTTTGAAGCTTAACTTTAATCCATGCTTATATAACTCCATGAGTTTTGTCATCATCAAAAAGGGGGAGATTGTTAGCCCAGGAGGCCTTCCACTCTAGTTTTGATGATGATTAACTCATGTAGTTATGTGTACTAATAACTTTGTGATTTTAGTTTCAGATCATTAACCAAGATATTAGTTGGTGATTAGCTTCAATAAGATGATTTGGAAGCTTTCACATGGTGATTCAAGAGCCCGAGCGACAAGATCATATATAGCACTCATTGGAGTCTAGCTCGGTGGATCACGGAGTTTTGAATCGAGTCGGCTTGGAGACGGCGCTCTACAAGAAGACATCGGTACCTAGTTTAGTTTTGTGTTTAGATCCATTTGTAAAGATTAGAATAGTATGATATGCTCAAGTTCACAACACATACGTTTTATGTTTTGGATATTGGTTTTCGGTTTTTCCGTTTTGGTTTAACCGATCTTGGTTTTCATGAATAGATATTGATTCAAAACAAGTTTACATAGTTTAATGTATATTAGATTTGTTCTATATACATGCATGCTTCAACTACTTAGACAAACTTATTTTGTTATGCCTATTCATGTATTTAGGTTTTGTGTTTTTAACAAAACGTATTTTGGAATTAAAGTCAAAAACATGAATATATATATATATATATGTTTCTTGTATATTGGATTATATCCATATGCAACATGCTTCAAAATGTTTAAATATCATGTTTTTGTATTTGGATGAGTTTTGGAAAAATCGGATTTTCATTTGGAAAATTCAAGTTTGAAAAATACGGTTTTTAGTTTTCGGCAAAATTTGTAAGACACAAAAATGGTTCATAATGTTTGAAATTTGTGTTGAAATTTTTAACACAAGTTTATATTTCAATGAAAAATGACAAAACTATTTTTGTGAATTTTAGAAGATTTATGGGAATTTTTAGAATTAAAAATAACATGTTTTTCTGACCAGAACTGCCTCTGCCAGGCTAGGTCGGTCGACCGGGAGGTCGACCGGACCAAGAAGCCGGTCGACCGCCGTGCACGGATACGTGCACGCTGGCTGCCCCATAAGCCGGTCGACCGCACGGTCGACCGACTGAGAGCAGGTTGCTCTCGGGTTGCTCCCGGTGACCGAGAGGTCGACCGGCCAGAGAGCCGTTGCTCTCTGGTTCTGGGGCCGGTCGACCGAGCGGTTGACCGGTAGCTGCCAGCGGTCAAAAAGTGACCGTTGGCCGGTTGACCGGTAGTTCATTTTTGGCAGATTTTGCTGCCAACGGCTATATTTTTAAGGGGGCTATAAATACCCCATTAATGGCCAGTTTTCACCAAGAATTTTTTGGACGAAATTTCTGAACTTTCACTAGTATTTTCACAAGTTTAAAAAGAGTTTCTTTGTGCTAAAAAGATCAATCTTTATTGTTTAAAAGTGTTTCATTATTTCAAAGAAAAATAGTCTTTTGGGAATTGATTTTGGTTCATTCTATACCTTTGTGGTGATTCTCAAGTGATTTTTCTTTGTTTTAAACACTTTGTTTTCTCCACACTTGAGCTACATCTACTATCTTATTCTATAGGATCCTTGTGTGGGAAAGAAATTGTTTGTGGTTGTTTGTTAGACCACCAAGTTGTAAACCCAAAATTTGCTTGGCTTTGTGCCTTTCCCTCATTGTGTTGAGGAGGTTGTGCAAGTGGGTTGTATCCCTCAAGTTGTGAGGTGATCCTTGTGTTGCTTTGTGCTAATCCCTCAAGTTGTGAGGTGATTGTTTGTTGGCTTGGTGTTGTGCCTCAAGGAGGAGGTTGTGTTTGTAAAGAGAGGAGTTGGGTACTCCTTGTGATTGTATTGCCCTAAATCCTCAGTGGAGGTTCCATTTGTGGGAGTCCTGTGTGGACAAGCTAGTGGATTCGAAATCCTTCTAGGTGAAGGCGGGGATGTAGAGCTGGGTGCTTGAACCTCGAAACAAATCTTGTTGTTTGCGCTTGATCCATTGACTCTTACTCTCTCTCTCTTTTACTTTGTGCCTTGCATTATTTCATATTGATCATTCACATTTATATGCTTGGCTTGGTTGTGTGTGCAACACTCATTTAGTGTTATTGCAATTAGGTTTTTAAATTTCGCATTTAGTTCACTAGATTAGCATTATCACCTATTCACCCCCCCTCTAGGTGATTTCAGTAAATACAAACTGGGAGTACACAACTCCTCTCTCAACCAATACAACCTCTCACTAGAGGCAAGGCACTAAGCCAAACAACTATCAACCTCACACTGGAGGGATAAGGCACTTAGCCACACAACAACATTCACCTCTACACTTAAAGGGATTCCAACACAACCTCCACAATCACCTCTCACTAGAGGGATATCAAACACAATCACCTCTCACTAGAGGGATGTCACAAATTAAGGAGGTTTACAACACTTGGCGGTCTCTCTCAACCACAAACCAATTTTTTCACAAAATAGATCCTAATAGACAGGATAGATAGATAAGCTCAAGTGTGAGAAAATAAAGTATTTGAATAAAGAAAATTACTTGGGAGGATCTCCAAATAGATATAGAAATTTAGATCAAAAACCAATTCCCAAAAGACTCAATTTTCTTTGAAATTACAACACTTTAAAAACAAATAAAGAATGAACTTTAAAACCCAAAAACTCTTTTGAAAACTTGCTGTTAAACACTTGTAAAGTTTAAAATTTTTGCTCTCTAAAAACTTTTTTAAAACAGCTAAGGAATGGGATATTTATAGCCCCAATCCAAATCTGCCCGTTGGCAGCAGGCAAGGGCATTTTTGCCCTTCTGGTCGACCGCCCGGTCGACCGGCCAACGGTCAGATTCTGACCGTTGTGACTCCGGTCGACCGGGACAGGATACAGAGAGCAACAGCTCTCTACCGGTCGACCGCCCGGTCGACCGGGGCCATTTCCAGAGAACAAAGCTCTCTGGCGGTCTACCGGGTCGGTCGACTGGCCTATCTGCCTGGCCTGCGTGCACGTCTGTGCACGACCGGTCGACTGACTCCTACTCGGTTGACCGGTTCGGTCGACCTGCAGACAGCCAGTCCAGCCACTATAGGATTTAAAAACTAGGGTTTTTATCTTCAATTAAATCCCATAAAATCACATAAATTTCACAAAAATTAGTTCTTATTAGATCTTTGAAATACAAATATGTGTGATAAAAATTTAACACATATTTTAAACAATTTGAACCATTTTTGTGAGATTGAAAATTTGCCTTAAATTAAAAACTGTATTTTCGAAAACTTGAATTTTTAAATGGAAATCCGATTTTTCCAAAACACATGTAAATACAAAAACATGATATTTAAGCAACTTTTTAAGCATGTTGTATATGAATCCAATATACATGAAAGGTATTATATCTATGTTTTTGACATTAAATCCGAAAATAAGTTTTGTTTAAAAAACAAAACTCAAAACTCATGAAGTAGACTATCCAAATAAGTTTTTCTAAATAGATGAAATATAGATGTATATAAATCAAATCTAATATACATTAAACCATGTAAACTTGTTTTGATTCTATCTATTCATGAAAACCATATATTTGAACTAGAAATCTAAAACTAGTTAAACTGAAAAAAAAACATGAAACTTTAAACTTGTGTGTGTATATTGTGAACTTGAATACATCAATACTATTTACCTTTATACAAGATCTAAACAATCTTAAACTAAACAAACCAAAGTCTTCTTGTAGAACTCCGTCTTCAAGTTGACTCGATCCAAACGTGATCCACCGAGCTTGACTCCAACTGAGTGCTAGATGCGATCTTGACGCTCGAGCTCTTGAATCACCATGTGAAAAGCTCCAAAACACCTTTGTTGAAGCTAATCGCCTACTAATATCTTGATCAATTATTTGAAACTAAATATCACAAGATTATTAGTAAACTATAACTACATGAGTTAATCATCATCAAAACTAGAGTGAAGGGCCTCTGGGCCAACAATTAGGTCCAAATCAATTTCACACATTTCAAGGACCTACGAGCGAACTCTTTCATCAAATTTTGAATTGGGGTGTTGAAATGATACTGATTCTTCTTAGGGCTAATCACATACTAATTCTCAATTCAATTGGTCTCCCATGATTCTAACACCCCCACAATTTGAATTAATAGCAACTATGAGGATACACAGCCAACACGAGAGAAAACTTTTGAAAACTTCATGCAATCTTCACAACAAATACTTAGTGACAATGTTCAACACTTGAGCCACCTAGGTATTATAGCAAGTGAGTTAGCTGGTGAATAAGAGAAGGATACATTTTCTACTCAATCTGATATTAATCCAAAACAACTCGTCCCATGTCAATTCAGGAACATATCAATCTTAATAAAATGAACAAAGTCAAAACTATGAGACCCATGTCAATTCTAAGTCACATCAATATGTCTATTCATTCCATCAAGATGCCCTTCGAGTCCACTCCATCATTTCATTTTAATCGAATTGAAGAGCTTGAATATGAGAAACCTGTTGAGGAAGTGTACATGTTTGATGACTATCCTAGGTATTTAGATAAAGTGATTAGAGATCATTTGGCTACACGTACACTTCGTGTAGAGCAAGTTGAATCATATTGTGAGGGTGACTATGATAATGATTGACTTTTCCTTCAAGCAAAATGTGAGGATGAGGTTACTAAAGTTTATGAAAAAATATCTGTTGAGGAGCAAAACATTTCATCCAATTATTGTGAGAAAATAGAGCACATTAAGCATAATTATGAGGATGCATGCATAGATGATGACCCGTTATTTCTTGATGAATTGTTTAAGGATGAGTGTGATTATAGTGATGAGAAAAATTGTGTTGATAATCTTAAATCTAGAGTTCCCTTTGAGTAAAGAAAACTTGAATTGAGTATCTTCACTTTTGATGAGCCAACTATTGATCAATCTTTTGGCAATGCCTTTCAAGAACTTCGAGTTAACCAAAGCTTTGAAAAACTCTTCGAAGATAAGCTTTTGTGTTTATATGAATAAATTAGAGATGCTTTAGTTAGTTACTCACCTCCTAAGGAAATAGGTGACCCAAGTTTTGAGGTGATGTTCGAGGATGAGCTCAAATTTCTAGATATTCATATTGTGGACGATTCAATTGAGATGTATGACGATAACTAATTTCTAAGGAGCATAAGTGGGGAAAAGAGTAGGAGGAGACCAAGAAAAGTGATGAACACGTTGGAAAGGATGAACACCAAAATAACAAAAAGACTGACATCTCCAATTTCACCAATGAAGAGAACCCATTGGAATGATGGGAAGCGAGCTCGAGGGAATAGACTTAGAAAGATCTAGGTATGGGAGAGACAAGGTGTTGTAAATATTTTTGTATTTTCTTTTTGTTTGTGCATTTTTGTTTTTCTAACTAGTCGAGTCAGTTATTGTAAGTCTTGTATGCACCTCTTTTACATTTTATTTCATGCATTTTTGCATTTTATTCATGCAATGAGGACAATGCATGAGATAGGTGTGGGGAAGAGTTTACTAACATACTAACATAGGTTTTTACTAATATTATTTTTTTAAAAATTGAAAAATAAAACAATATTTTTACTTATTTTTGTAAGTAATTAAGTTAATTTTAAAGACTAGAAAAATTATATGTATTTCTTAATACTTAGTCAAAATAAAATTATTTGTTTGATTTCTAAAGTTAGGAGAAAAAATTGAAAAAAAAAGTTTAGTCTTGATTTTACCTTAATGAAATATGTAATCTTCATACATTTACATACTTAGGATTCAAAGCAAAGACTCTTGAGCCTTATAAAAAAAGAAAGAAAAAAAGAAAAATGTATTATATATATAAAAAAAGTTCATCTGATTAAGCTGGGTAATTGTGCCTCATAAAGCATAAGTATTCACGCCTAAAAGAGATTTATATCATTAAATAAAAATTCTTAGTTTTGTGGCCTTATTTGCTCGAGTTCTTAAGCCCGAGGGGTGTTTTCTCACCCGGTGTCCTAAGGTCATCCGATTTGAAGCCACCGACCTTAGACTCGTTACATGGGCAAATTAGAAAGCCCAATAAGACTAAGAAATATTATAAAAGAAATAAGGGGAAAAAATAAGGCATATGAATTGGAGTTGAAGAATTCCTTGTCAAAATTTTCACGGTCTCAAAAGTGCATATTACTTAAGGTAAAATAATTGACAACATGAGAAATGCAATTTGAATTCTAACCTAGATTGATAATAAATTTTTACATAAAGACTTGGTATAGGAATGAATAGTTTTGTAATCCTAAGACTTATAAATTGCTTAAATTTTTAGCAAAAATCTTTCAAATATTTTTCTCTTTCAAAAATGAGTTTTCGAAAATGCTAACATTTTGTTTTAATTTCATTTATGGATTTTGTTGGTGCAATTCACTGAAAACCCTCACGAGATAAAACTCGTCCTTTAGGGTTAACTTAGAGGTTTAATGGCTAGTTGTGTAGGACATCTAGAAGGGGGTGAATAAGTGACCAGCTAATCTAATGCAAACTAATATGGAATTAAAACTAATTATGCAATTTAAAAACTATTACACTATACACAACGTAGAACACAAGAGTGTAGCCGAATTCCTATAGGATCTATATTCAAGCAACACAAACACTAGAGGGGGGGCGAATAGTGTTTATAAACAATTTAAATGAAACTACTTGCAGGAAATGAAAATTCACAAGACAAAACTCAGAAAAATGTAAACGCAAAGACAAGAGATTTATCTTGGTTCGGTCCTTGTGACCTACGTCCAGTCCCCAAGCAATCCGCTTGAGATTTTTTTCTTTGGATACACCCAAAACCAATACCTTGTACACCACTTGACAAGACGCCTTTTCCCAAATGTGTACAACTCCTCTTACAACCAAGAGAACAAACACCTTGTACAACTTCTCTTCTACACCAAGAAGACGCCCTTGTATAATGCTCCTCTTTGAATGATTACAATAGATCCTATAAGCCTTGAATCTGAATATGCTTGTGGACAAGGTCTCTTATAGGTGGACTTTCAGAAATCTTCACAATAGAGTAGGAATTGGTGAAGAAACAGAAAGTGGAACAGGTTTTCAGAAAAACAGAATTTTGAAGAGAGTTTTTCTTAGGCTGAAAACTTGAGATTTGAATTGGTGAATTGATCCTAGAACAACATCCCTATTTTTAGCTGAAATCTAAAGTCAGTTAGGGAAGCTATCAATTCAAATTTGAAATTTAAAACGTTGGATAAAACACCAGAAATCACCAACTGCACAACAGTTAGAAAATGATATTAGTCGACTAGGTATGGAGGTTAGTCGACTAGAAGAATAAAATTTTCCAAAGTTAGTTGACTAATATAGGGGGTAAGTCGACTATACTTAGACTGATACGGATACCAAGTTTCTGAAAAACTGTTATTAGTCGACTATATAGACAAGGTTAGTCGACTATATCATGATCTAGTCGACTATACTTTAGGGGAAGTAGACAAATTCTAATGACAGACAAAAAATAGAGAGTTGGAATATTTTTAGAAGAACTTTAGTCGACTGGGGGAAGTTGCAAGTCGACTATGTGTTTGGTTAGTCAACTATACTTAGAGCTCAAGTCGATGATATAGGTATTTGTGTGTGTGTTCAATGCTTTTAACTATTATTCTAAAAATACACAAAAATACCCAAAATCTTCAACTGAGGTTGAGAAATCATAACTCTGTATAAATGCTTGAGATAAAGCTCCAAATGCATCTTTATCACTTTGTTTTCATCAAAATCTTTCAATCTTGTAGGCTACAACATTCTCCCCCTTTTGATGATGACAACCTGTGTATATGAAAACTCCCCCTGTAGTAAACAGGTTATAACAAATAGATATGTAACAAGTCAAGTTTTCTTGTTTTCCCCTGCATAAAGTATAAAAATATTTCCATGGAATCCTGCATTGCCATATCACAATATTGCCAAAAATGTATCATATACATGTATCCATTATCACAACACACATATATCAACACAGAAGTTTTTTTAGATATGTAACACAGAATTTTCTCCCCTTTTGTCTTTAACAAAAAGAGAAATAGCATAGATCATAAAAGATACATGAACAACCATTGTTTCCATAATTAAGTACAAATTAAAAGAGTCTTAAAAAAGAAAAATACACAAAGATGCAAGAACTTCAAAAACAAAACACGCAGCAAAGCCAACTCCATAAGCATCAAATATCGGATCCGGGAGGAGGAGGTGGTGGAAAATGGGTCTTGAGGATATTCAGAATTTCCGTTTGAGTGGATGCAAATGAGTCCATCTTCAGGTGCATATGCTCAAAATAAGTCATCAGTAAAGATTGATTTTTGAGCAATGCATTATGAGAGTCCTGAATGAATTATTGTTTGGCATGTAGAGATTCTATCTCAACAGAAAGAGAGTTGTAGAAGGCATCTGCATATGAAAGAGGTGGTTGGGATGAAGGGGGTTCAGTGAAAGGAGGTTGAGTAGAAGAGAAGGAGCTTGAGTTGAACTTTGTGGAGGAGGAGAGGGTGGTTATGGTGGAAGATGAGAAAAATCATAAAGTTTCATACGATGAAGAACGGCACGATCAAAAGGTTCAAAGACTTTGATAACACTCGTTGCGGAAGAAAGATCTATGTGAAATTTCTGAAACACGTGTGATAAAAAGGCTCCATATGGAAGGAAGGAGGTATGATCCTTAACAAGAGTATCAAAGATAATCTTTGCCCAATTGACTTCTAGTCCAACCATGATGGCATAGACACAAGTGGCCAAATCACGGGAATAATAGTTATAACTCCCGATTTTAGGGCAAATATTATAGGCAAGATACGACCTATAAGATGGGGAATGGGTTTCAATTTATTGTTAGACATAGGTAATCCTTGACCTGGAAGAAAATATTTGATAAGACCTCCGCATCATCCATATTAATGTCATTAATAGAGAGGCCGTGATAAGGAATTGAAAAGATACGACCTATGGATTTAGTGGATAACTTGATATTAATACCTTTAACCATAGAATATATATGAACATCATCCTCATTGTCTTCATAGGTTAAGTTGGTATAAAACAAGTGAATCAAGAAAGGATAATAGCCTTGCCTAGAATCAGTAGAGAACATATGATAAAGACCACAGTTTTGTAAATATGAGACAATATCATAGTCATTAAAGTCCTCATATTTAACAAACCTACCAGGTAAAATTTCTAAGGATGAAATTTTAAGGAAGTCATCTTCTAGGGCAGGATTTTTCAGAAAAGCCCTGAAATCAACTTGAGATGAGGAAGAAGATGGAGTAAATTTGGTTTTCTTAGATCTAGACATGATTAGAACTTAAATTAAAGGAATATAAAGCAAGACTTGGAAGGAAACTGCAGAGATTGGAACGAATTTAGCAAGAAATTAAAGGAGGAAAGAAATGGGTTCACTGCAGCTGTCGATCCTGTAGTCGACTGGTTCGTTCGGCTGGGGGGAGGAACTTGGTGAAAAGCTAGGGTTTTGATGAGGGTTAATGGTAGAAAAGAAAGGTAAATACCAAATCAACGGTTAGGATTAAAAAGAGAGTGAGATCGGATCCAAAAATAATGATATGGGTCGGGTTTCAAAAGTTAAAAACCAATAATAGAACACAGTTTTTCACAGGGTTAGTCGACTTGGTGTTTGTGACTAGTCGACTAATCCACTTAATAGTCGACTAGTTGGTCAATATAGTCCACTAACTTTTAGAGATCAAAAAATTCACGTTTCTGTTAGATGCAATTTAGACGACTGGGTCACTGTTAAGTCGACCAGGTGTTTAATAAGTCGACTAAAGGTCTTGATAAGTCGACTAATTATTGAAAAATGCCTTAAATTAATTTTGAAAAAATATTCAAAGATCAGAAATATTGCAAATACCCAAATCTCTTCGAAATCTCATAAAAATATCTTCTTTAAGAGGTTTTGTAAAAATATCTGCAATTTGATTATCAGTTGATATAAAATTTAGAGAAATATCACCTTTTAAAGCATGATCACGTAAAAAATGATGTCTAATATCAATATGCTTAGTACATGAATGATGAACTGGATTTTTAGGTAAGTTAATAGCACTGGTATTGTCACACATAATAGGTGAGTTTGTGATAGACATGCCATAATCAAATAAGGTTTGTTTCATCCATAAAATTTGAGCACATGCAACACTAGCAGCGATATATTCTGCTTCGGTTGTTGATAATGATACAGAATTTTGCTTTTTACTGAACCATGATACTAGTGAATGTCCCAAAAAGTGACAAGTACCACTAGTACTCTTCCGATCAGATTTACAACCAGCAAAATCAGCATCAGTATATGATAGTAAATCAAAATGTGCTTGATTTTAGATAAAATAAGCCATAATTGATTGTGTTATTAATATATCAAAAAATCCTTTTCACTGCTTTAAGATGTGATTCCTTAGGATTTGATTGATATCTAGCACATAAGCAAATACTGAACATAATATCAGGTCTACTTGAACTAATATATAGTAAAGAACCAATCATACCTCGATATAGTTTCTGATCAACATTCTTACCATTTTCATCTTTGTCTAGGAATGTAGTAGTACTCATGGGAGTATTCTTATGAGCAGAATTTTCCATACCAAATCTTTTCAGAAGTTTCTTTGCATACTTGCACGGGGAAATGAAGATTCCATCCTTCATTTGCTTTATTTGCAGACCGAGAAAGTAAGTAAGTACGCCCATGTGGCTCATCTCAAATTCACTCTGCATAGTCTTAGAAAATTCTTGACAAAGATTATCGTTAGTAGATCCAAATAAAATATCATCAACATATATTTGAAGAATTAAGATATCTTTATTAACATGTTTAATAAAGAGAGTTGTATCTGCTCTTCCCATCTTAAAATCAGAATTTAAAAGAAAACTTTTTAATCTATCATACCAAGCACGGGGTGCTTGTTTTAAACCATATAAAGTTTTCTTAAATTTAAAACATGGTTTGAAAATTTTTCATGTTCAAAACTTGGAGGTTGTTCAACATAAACAGTTTCCTTAATAAAACCATTTAAAAAGGCACTTTTAACATCTATTTGATAAAGTTTGAAATTCAGAAAGTAAGAAAAAGCAAGTAAAATACGAATTGATTCAAGCCTAGCTACTGGTGCATAAGTTTCATCAAAATCAATACCTTCTTCTTGATTTTATCCTTGTGCTACTAACCTTGCTTTGTTCTTAATAACTTGACCTAATTCATCAAGTTTGTTCTTAAAGACCCAACTGGTACCGATGACTGGATGATCAGTAGGATGATGTACAAGATCCCCAACATCATTTCTGACAAACTGATTCAACTCTCTTGCATTGCAATTGTCCAAAAATCATCTGTACATGCTTCTTTGATATTCTTCGATTCAATGAGTGATATGAAAGCAATTTGTGTCTTGTAGTTCAACTTGAATCTCGTCTCAACGCCTTGATTTATATCTCTAATAACCAAATTATGTGGATGATTCCTTACTTCAACATATGCTTTAGGTACCTCGGTAGGAGTCTCATCAACATTAGAAATGTTAGTATCATCAGAAGATATAACAGTATTATCAATAGGAGTATCTATGATATGATCATCATCATGTGGAGAAGTATTAGAAATAGGCTTAGTCAAGGATTCATCAAATTTAACATGTAATGATTCTTCAATAGTAAATGTTTTCTTATTAAATATTCTATATGCTTTACTTTGAGTAGAGTATCCAACAAAAATACCTTCATTGGATCTAGCATCAAATTTATCTAAAGCATCTCTTGTATTTAAGATAAAACATTTACATCCAAAAATCTTGAAGTAAGAAACTTTTGGTATCCTGTTATAAAACAATTCATAAGATGTTTTGTTTAAAATAGGTCGAATAAGTACACGATTTAAAATATAACATGCAGTAGCAATAGCTTCAGCCTAAAAATATTTTGGTAAATAACTGTCTATAAGCATAGTTCTAGCACATTCTTGCAAAGTCCTATTCTTTCTCTCCACAATACCATTTTGAGGAGATGCTCTAGGAAATGCAAAGTTATGTGCAATACCATACTTATCACAGAAATTTGCAAAAGATTCATTTTCAAATTCTCCTCCATGATCACTTTGAATAGTGACTATGTTTAGAGACTTTGATTTTGAATTCTTTTACAATCTTTTAAAAACTCATCAAAAGTATCATTTTTATTTTTTAGAAAAATTACTCATGAAAAACGTGAATAATCATCAACAATAACAAAAACATACCTACTTTTATTTAAAGAAGCAACACGAGTAGGACCAAATAAATCCAAATGCAACAGTTCTAAAGGTCTATTGGTAGAAACTAAATTTTAGATTTAAAAGATGATTTAACTTGTTTTCCTAATTGACAAGAATCACAAAAATAATCCTTTTTAAAAGCTATTTTTGGAAGACCTTTAACTAAATCAAATTTAGAAATCTTAGAAATTGTTTTCATATTCAAATGACCAAATCTTTTATGCCATAAAAAATAATCATTATTAGAAGCAAGTAAACATAAGTTATTATTAGATGATATACAGGTTATTGAAAACTCATAAATATTATTGTTACGAAAACCTTTAAACAAAATATCTTTCATGTTAGTATCATATATAAGACATGCATCTTTTTCAAAAACAATTTTATAACTGTAGGCTGTCTAAAAATCACTAAAAGACAAGCCATTAAAAAGCAGAGTCTCAAGTTCTAGACGCGTGGGCTCGACACCCGCGTATCAATATCAAAGCGCGTGGGCTCGACATCCGCGTCTCAACATCAAGGCGCGTGGGCTCGACATCCGCGTCTCAACATCAAGGCGCGTGGGCTCAACACCCGTGTCTCAGCACCAAGGCGCGAGGGTCCAAAACCCGCGTCTCAACATCAAGGCGCGTGGGCTCAACACCCGCGTCTCAGCACCAAGGCGCGTGGGCTCAACACCCGCGTCTCAACATCAAGGTGCGTGGGCTCAACACCCGCGTCTCAACATCAAGGCGCGTGGGCTCGACACCCGCGTCTCGATTATAACCGCCCTGCTTATGGGGCCAGTCGCCGCCCACATAGCGGGAGGTCAGCCCCTCATTGTGGAGCATTTTTAGGGGGCACGATCACCCCTGGAACCTCTATAAATAGCCCCGTCGCTATGAACGAGGAGGGACGAAAAAAGACAACAAGGAAGAAGGGACGACGACGACAGACAGACATAGACAGGAGAAAGAGAGCTCAACTCTTCCACAAGCTCGCTGCGTACGAGTTGCCCTTTGCCTACCTTCTCTTTGAGAGTTTTGGTAGACAGAGCTGTGTTACTCCTTCTACCAGCCAAAGAGAAGATCCCTGACGATTCCGACGGTCATCCGGTCAACGGAGAACAAGATTCACTCTCCACCGCCACTTGAAGAACCCAGCCTTAAACAAAGGGAGGATTCAAGACTCAACATCCTCCCTCCCTTGTAACTGGAAGGAAAACAGTTTTGTTGTAATTTTTCATCTGATTCAAGGAAACTTTACACGAATTTTTCCGGCGCGTACAAGAGATGGCGACTCCGCTGGGGACTACATTTGTCACTGATGAGCAAATCGTGGCGCAAGATGACGTCCTTCGTAAGGGAAAGATGGTCGAATCGCTTGTGGTCGAGTTCGACCAGGCGAAATACGAAGAGTTTCTCTCTGCCGGCTCCAAGAGCCCAAAGACCCGCGTCTGCCGTAGGGTCTCGACGGGGAATGGCCCCGTAGCCCGATCTGAAGCTCTCTCGGGCGCCGCTGCTGCCGACTGTGCCAAGCAAGATACACGCGCCAACGCCTCTCAGAAGGCCCGCGTGGTCTCAGGCACAACTGCCGTTGCGACCAACCGCGCCGCGCGGAACACACGCGTCAGCGTCTCTCGGGAGACCCGCGTGGTCAAAATCTCTGGTGTTCAGCATCAGGTCGTCGTTGGTCACTCTCCACCTCGACGACGCAACCGAAACGCTGAGCATCGACAGAGGAGACGTGCGCGTCAGCTACAAGTTAGAACCTCTGGTTGTCCGACTGAGGCTGGACGCGACGTACAATCTGGCGTCTTGCCCGCGCCACGTCCAGCACGTGAAGTCCGCGTTTGGCGGCCCAAACGCGAGACTCCTCAAGCTAGGTCCTCTGAAGACCAACTCACCAAACGCCAAGGTGAAGCCTCTGCGCCTCGTCAAGCGCAAAAGGCACGCGCCCATAGGCGTGGGGCCCAGCAGCCCATCCTCTCTCAAACGTCTCTGCCCCAACGCATGATTAGTCTACAATTATGCATTTTTTATGTCGCATTCTCTCACATTTTTAAGAATAAATAATCGTCTAAATCGTGTTTTGGTCTTAATTGCAGGTAAATCCAAAGTCCAAGGGCAAAGATGGGAAAAGATGCTAATTCATCCCTATTTATGGTAATTAATCCCGCAATTTCTTGGAGGCCAAGTAAAGGATTTTCTAGAACATGCATTGTACCTAGACTCCTGAGCTGTCAGACGAATATTCGGGCGAAAGTACCAGAAAAGGGGTATATCTGAAAGCCGCTAGAAGCCAGACGAAGCTCCAGAAGAAATCCAAAGAATTAATTCTCTGGAATTGCCACAAAACGCGGCAAAGGCGCGGCAATCTTGAAGAGCCACGCATCGATTTTCGACGCGTGGCTCCGTCTCGTCTTCTGGATCCTTCTGAGCCCTATAAATAGCCCTGCAGAGAGCCAGACCGGGGGCAGACTGCGTTTTTAGGAGCAGATCCAGATTTTAGTGTAGGGTAGGTGAGTTTTCTTCATTTCTTTTATTTTCATTTCTTTTTCTTAGATCATTGTAGTAGGGCTGAGTGATTTCTAGAGAGAGATAGTGAGGGATTGATGTAATAGAGAGTGACACTCTATGTAAAGATGCCTCTTTTCTCTTTCATTGTAATCTCCTTCTCCTTCTACATGATTTCTAGCTAGTTTTTCTTTTCATGGCAATCTAACTACTAACCACTAACCATCTAACCACTTACTTGATAATCCACATGAATCGGGTTGCCTCTACAAGGCCTTGTTCTTACAAGAGCCATTGATGGCCAAAGATGATGGATTCTAACATCTAACTTGCTAACTTGCTAACTTGTTAACCAAGCTAACTCTCTTATTTCATGCTCTTTTATTTCATGCTAGTAGTGTAATGAGTGATGCTTGTAATAGCTTGTTCTTGTTGCAATGTTTTGATTGTTATGAACCATCCATGAGCCATGCTTTGTATTGCTTCTTGAAGATAAGGATTGTGATGGCCGAGGATCAAAATGTGAGGCAACTATCTCGAAGAGGTTAGTATGGTTAGTGGAGTACTTAGTAGTTAGTAGCCATGAGTTTTCTTTTACCTTTGTTTTAGAAATCGTTTTCAAGTTTCTCTTCTTATTTTCTTATCGACGTTTTCATCGCTCTCCTCACCTACCACATGCTTGTATTCATTTTCTTTTCTTTTTCATTCTTTCAACATAGAAGAATTGTTAACATCTGACGTGACTAGAGACTGTTAATGCTTCTATCGCCTCCCTTCCCTGTGGATACGACCTGTTGAGCCAATGCTATAACGGAAGTATCGAGGGTATACTAAGCACATTCGAGCTTTTCATTTGATTTCATAAATACACATTTTGAGTGCTTGTTTTTACCTTAATCAAATTTTGGCGCCGTTGCCGGGGAAGGGAATGGTTTTGATGTCACGTTTTTGTTAACATTTGTCTTCTCTGTTTTGGTGTGCAGGGCAATATTTTCAGGTGCTTAACATTGCAGCACATAAACTAGTTTTGCCTCTCCCTGCTCTAGAAAGCAGGGCCCCAGATTTGGAAGGAAAGCCGCGAAACCGCGACTTTTGCCGCGCCACCACGGCCATTGTGCAATAATTCTGTATATTGTTTGTTCTGGGATGTGTATCTTGTAATAGCTAGTTTATTTGTGCTGCTATCTTTCTGCTTTGCTTGCCTACACACCACAAAAAAATAAAAGAACTAAAATATAGTATTTGGACGCTTTTAAAACGGTTTAGACATTTGCATTTAGGCACGTGTCAATTCAATTCCAATATACTATATTTTGTTCTGTTGTTGTGATCTGGATGGAGATGTACATATGGCATTGCATATAGCATAGGACAAACACGTGGGTGTTATATTCTTGTCTATATTGCACACTTGCACGAATTGAACTTAAGGGCAAACTCCAAACAAGATAAGGTGGGATTTCATACCCCTTCCTTAGCCCAAAAATCATCTCCCCACTCACACAACCCAAGCCCTAATAAAATTTGAATAGACGTTGGCCCCTAGGGACATTTCATCTAGGTCTAGGTCAACCCTCCTCTTGGCTTGGTTTTGATTTTTCTTTTCTTTTTATTTGTTGTTTGATTCTTTCTTTTTTGTGATTTTTTGTGTGAAATGGCATTCAACAATAACAATTCTTTCAATCCAAACATGAATCCATATTTCACACCAACTCCATTTGGATCGGATAATTCCAACTTGGCGTTTTCTAATATGCACCAACCAAATACACCGGGTTGGCCTTTTCCGAATCAATACAACCCATACCCACATTCTTATGACTATAATTTCCAAAATAATTTCAACTCGTCACAGAGTCATTGGGGATTCACGTACCCCGAGTCAAATTTTCAACCTCCTTGTCCACCATATTCACCTTGTCCACAATATTCATTCCCCGAATTTTCTTCTTATACTCCACCAATTGAAGAAAAATCTGAGTTACTAAAGAGTTTAGAAGCCAATCTACAGAGAGCCGGGCAACAACTTCAAGAAACATTGGCCCCTCCAATTCCACAGTATTTTCAAGAGTCTTACTCAGTTCCACCTTATTATAATGAACAACCATCTGCTTGGGGAACGAGTAAGGAATTCTTGCTTGAGTCCAAACAACACTCACAAAATCCGATGGACTCACAATTTTGCCACCAATTCCAAAACAACACTTCATCTTTTCAAAAAATGATGAACCAATAAATTGTCAAAAGATGCTTGAAATCATGACTCAGGCTCAAAATGATCGTAACCGTGACATAGAGTTGATGATCCAAACTCTTCATCCTATTTCTAATGTCACTAACCATTCTGTCCGAGCCAAAGAGTCATGTTGTTTTGGAAATCAAGATTCAATTTCAGCACACTCACATGAACTTGTCCAAACTTTAGATCCCATTGACGTTTTGGCAAGTTTTCCTTTTACTAAAATTGAACTTGAACATGAATATGATCCTGAACTTCCACTTGATGATTCAATTTTACTTCATGATTCAATTATGACTCCAGTATCTTCACCTGATTTCACTCCATTTCCCGAGTCAGTATTGGATCCAGTGCCTGTCCATTGTGAAATTGAATCACCAATCTCTTATGATGATCATATTGAACTTGACCAATTTCATACTTTTGAAAGTCCATTTGATAAATTGGTAAGTTCTCATTTTTGTGGAATTGAACTCAATGAGGAATGTGACTTTGACCCTCAAGTTTGTGATTTAGTTCAAATACCTGAATCATTATTGACTCCTGTTTTGTTACCCAATTTGAGTAACATTTTAGAGTCAGTTTTGATTCCCAACCCTCCTGAACTTGAATCACTAATCTTAGATAGTCACATTCCATCATGGGGAAATGAATGTGGACCTGAGCTTTATCTTTTTGATTTGGACCCACTTCCTGAACCGATCTCGACTCCCGAACCTTTACTTGACTTAAGTCATTTTTCTGAGTCGGTATTAGTTCCCATATTTCCCATGTCCAAATCAATCATTCCATCTTTTCATACTCCATTCTGGGACAAGGATCTTGATAAATTTGACTCTGAAATTATTTTGAAAATTTGAAAATTAGATGGGGTAACATTGTTAATAAAATTCACACATGCATGCATCATTCTAGTAGGTTGTATCATGGAGGTCTATGGTGGGTTCCTCAAAACCCAAAGCAAAGTTGATTGGGCCATGTTTCGTGGACCAATCCGACCACCACCGGAACCACCACCTTAAGGTAATTTTTTCCTTCCCTCTCTATTTTGTTTCATGCATACATATATCACGATGCATTGAGGACAATGCATGAATAAGTGTGGGGGAGGGTTTACTAACATAGAGTTTTTAGATTTTTTTTCTTTTACACTTCTTTTAGAAATAAATAAAATAAAAAAAAACTTTTTGAAATAAGAGACAAAGTTTTGATCTATTTTTAAGAAAATTAAGATGTATCTTAGAAATTAAGAAAGCCTTAATTATGACATCTTAAACCTAGTTGAAATAATAGATCTTGTTTGAAATTATAGGCTAAGTAAGTAAAATTGGGGAGATATTTTTATCTTGAATTTTTTACCTTAGAAAGTATGCACTTCACATTTACACATTTTTGGGATGGAAACAAAGACCAAAAAGGCCATTAAAAAAAGAAAAAGAAAAAGAAAAAAAAATATATATATATATAAATAAAACATCACTTATTAAGCTGGATAATTGTGCCTCAAGAAGCATGATTATTCACGCCTAACGGTGGTAAAGGAAATAAATAATCCCCTTTAGTTTCGTGGCCTTTTTCACTCGAGTCCTTAAACCCGAGGGATGTTTTCTCATCTGGTGCCCTAAGACCGACTGGTTTGGGAGTCATCGGTTATAGGCTCGTTACATGGGTGAACTAGAAAGCCTAAACTAAGGGAAGAAAAAAGAGAAAAAGAAAATAAATATATAAAATAAATGGCTTGATGGTTAGAGTTGAAATCCCAGAAATCTTCACTGTCACGGTGTGCATACTATCTAGGTTTTATGAAAGATAAAATATTCAATCCAATTTTGAATTCTTACCTTAATTGAAGACAAGACCTTGCATAGAGACTAAGTTTAAGAAAGAATAATTATAGGTGGACTTATGACCTTAGATCACTTATATTTTTGCAAAAATAGTTCAAAACATGTTTCTTTCAAAATGAATTTTCAAAACACTAACATTTGTCTTCTTTCTTTATGGATTTTGTGGGTGCAATCCGCTGAAAACCCTCAGGAGACAACACTCCTCCTCTAGGGTAACCTAGAGGTTTAACGGCTTGTTGCACACGCTCAGTGCAATCGCGTCACCTGCGAAAGTGGTGTAATAAAATTTGTAGTATAGTTTTTCTTTCTTTGTTTTGCTCGGGACGAGCAAAAGAATAAGTGTGGGGGTGTGATTAGTCTACAATTATGCATTTTTTATGTCGCATTCTCTCACATTTTTATGAATAAATAATCGTCTAAATCGTGTTTTGGTCTTAATTGCAGGTAAATCCAAAGTCCAAGGGCAAAGATGGAAAAAGATGCTAATTCATCCCTATTTATGGTAATTAATCCCGCAATTTCTTGGAGGCCAAGTAAAGGATTTTCTAGAACATGCATTGTACCTAGACTCCTGAGCTGTCAGACGAATATTCAGGCGAAAGTACCAGAAAAGGGGTATATCTGGAAGCCGCTAGAAGCCAGACGAAGCTCCAGAAGAAATCCAGAGAATTAATTCTCTGGAATTGCCTCAAAACGCGGCAAAGGCGCGGCAATCTTGAAGAGCCACGCATCGATTTTCGACGCGTGGCTCCGTCTCGTCTTCTGGATCCTTCTGAGCCCTATAAATAGCCCTGCAGAGAGCCAGACGGGGGCAGACTGCGTTTTTAGGAGCAGATCCAGATTTTAGTGTAGGGTAGGTGAGTTTTCTTCATTTCTTTTATTTTCATTTCTTTTTCTTAGATCATTGTAGTAGGGCTGAGTGATTTCTAGAGAGAGATAGTGAGGGATTGATGTAATAGAGAGTGACACTCTATGTAAAGATGCCTCTTTTCTCTTTCATTGTAATCTCCTTCTCTCTTCTACATGATTTCTAGCTAGTTTTTCTTTTCATGGCAATCTAACTACTAACCACTAACCATCTTACTTGATAATCTACATGAATCGGGTTGCCTCTACAAGGCCTTGTTCTTACAAGAGCCATTGATGGCCAAAGATGATGGATTCTAACATCTAACTTGCTAACTTGCTAACTTGCTAACAAGCTAACTCTCTTATTTCATGCTCTTTTATTTCATGCTAGTAGTGTAATGAGTGATGCTTGTAATAGCTTGTTCTTGTTGCAATGTTTTGATTGTTATGAACCATCCATGAGCCATGCTTTGTATTGCTTCTTGAA
Organism: Agave tequilana; assembly: GCA_038442645.1. Lineage (NCBI taxonomy): Eukaryota > Viridiplantae > Streptophyta > Magnoliopsida > Asparagales > Asparagaceae > Agave > Agave tequilana. The sequence goes on along the minus strand of JAVJIF010000296.1, from coordinate 5,539 downwards.
GATAAGGATTGTGATGGCCGAGGATCAAAATGTGAGGCAACTATCTCGAAGAGGTTAGTATGGTTAGTGGAGTACTTAGTAGTTAGTAGCCATGAGTTTTCTTTTACCTTTGTTTTAGAAATCGTTTTCAAGTTCCTCTTCTTATTTCTTATCGACGTTTTCATCGCTCTCTTCACCTACCACATGCTTGTTTTCATTTTCTTTTCTTTTTCATTCTTTCAACATAGAAGAATTGTTAACATCTGACGTGACTAGAGACTGTTAATGCTTCTATCGCCTCCCTTCCTTATGGATACGACCCGTTGAGCCAATGCTATAACGGAAGTATCGAGGGTATACTAAGCACATTCGAGCTTTTCATTTGATTTCATAAATTCACATTTTGAGTGCTTGTTTTTACCCCGATCAACGCACCGAGCGGCAGCGCGGCAATCGCGTCTCGTCCCAACAGAGACGCCAGACGCGCGTCTTACAGTCGCGGCGCGAAAATCGCATCCCTGAAGCCTGCGTCCAGGCTATACAGCACATGGATGCCTCCTGTCTTCGACGTTGCGAGGCTAGTCTCTTCGATCCCCCTCCCGTGGATTTGAGGGATTACTTGACGAAGAAAAGAAGTGCCAATCAGGTCACTTCATCATGTTGCTGCCAACGGCTCATCTCTATGCTCTCCGAGTGCCGTTGTGGTTCAGGTGTGCACTAGCAGTCTTTAGTTAGACAGCTGACCCTGATTCCCCCGTCAGCCAAAAGAAGGCGCTCCCACAGAAGGAGAACCTTCTCTGACATTGAGTACCCGGAGCTCACTGCGAATATGACGAGCAGGAGCAAGGGAAAACAACCTGCAGTCAGCTCGGATGAGTCTGACTCTGAACCGGAAGGGGTGTATCAACACACTCACACCCGGACTGGGGCCATTCCCCCGATTGATTATAATGCCTTAGCCCATGGCATTAAAGTGAATGATTCTCACTCCGCCGTAGCGGAATCACGGGCTTCAAACTCTTCCGTTGAGAAGGAGGCCTCCGCCTACATGATAGGCACTCCTGAGAAAACGGCTAGACGTTTAGAACTAACCCAAAAGGACACAAAGTGGCAGGAGTAGGAGTAGTACTCGTCTCCCCACAGAACTATGTGATCCTCGAGCCGTTCTCGCTAACCGAGCCTTGCTCCAACAATGTAGCGGAGTACAATGCCCTCTTGATTGGGATGCAACTCGCCGATGAGATTGGCGTTAAAAATCTCGAGGCATACGGTGATTCTAAACTCATCGTCAGCCAAGTTCGCGGGGAGTACGAAGTCAGACATGAGGACCTAGTACCCTACTACAACGCAACTATCCACATGGCGAGGGTTCACAAAACTTCTACATCGATCATGTACCGCGCAGGCAAAATGCGCATGCAGATGCACTGGCGTCCCTCGTGGCCTCCTTAGCTCTTCTAGCTGGAGCAATGGAGAAGGTATTCGTCTACAGCCACGACCTGTATTGCCCGAGAACTGCCCTCGAAGACTATCAGGAGTCAAAGGGAGAGTATCAAGGCAAAGAAGCGCTGGAAGTCAACCGGGCCAGAGCTTAAAGACTGGCGATTCCCTATATCGACTATGTCTTGTATGGCATCCTGCCTGAGGACGCCAAGGAAGCGGCTGCCATTCGAAGGAAAGCCCATAAATTTTACTACAATGCGATTACACGAACATTGTATCGTCGATCGCATGACGGGGTCTTGCTCCGGTGCCTCTCACCAAAGGAGGCCCAAGAGGTATTGAAAGAAGCCCACGATGGATGTGTGGAGCCCATCAACCTGGCCCAAAACTGGCACATCGGCTCCAAAGATTGGTTACTACTGGCCCAAGATGATTGCCGATGCCATCACTTATGCCAAAAGATGTCATGCCTGCCAAGTGCACGGCGATTTCATCCATCAAGCACCAGGGTACCTCCACTCCACGACCTCTACCTGGCCATTTGAAATGTGGGGGATGGATGTGGGTGGTCCTTCAGCCCACCATCATCAAAGGGACATCGGTTTATTTTGACAATAACCGATTATTTCTCTAAATGGGCCGAAGCTATTCCTCTGAAGGAGGTAAAATCGTCTAACGTGATCAAGTTCGTGAAACATCACGTTATTTACCGTTTCGGTGTACCTCGGCGAATTGTCCATGACAATGGATCCCAGTCATCAGCCAGGCGTTCCAGAGATTCTGTGCTAAGTTCAGAATCCAGAGTGTGTCCTCAACGGCATACTATCCTGCCGCTAACGGCCTCGCAGAAGCTTTCAAAAGACTATTGGCAAGCTTCTCAAGAAGTTCGTCTCGAAAAGTCAACGAGACTGGGACGACAAGCTAGGTGAATGCTTATGGGCCTACCGCACAATGTGCGAACCCCAACTAAAGCCACGCCATTTTCTTTGGTATATGGATGTGAAGCCGTACTTCCACTGGAAATCCAAATTCCATCTCTACGCGTTGCCTGACAACGAAGATGACAACCGAGGAGAAGCATCGGCAGCGACTCCAAGAATTGGAGGCCTTAGACGATAAGCATTTGCAGGCCCAACAACAAATCGAGCTTTACCAAGCTCGAATCACCAGAGCCTTCAACAAGAAAGTTAAAGTGCGAACTTTCAGGAAAGGCGATCTTGTCTTAGCCGTCAGAAGACCCATGGTGATGACGCACAAGACAAAAGGAAAATTCCAACCCAAATGGGAAGGACCGTTTGTGGTAGAGTCAGTCTACTTGAATGGATCATATTGCCTCATAATCTAAAATGGCGATACACTCATGATGCCTATCAATGGCAGGTTCTTGAACAAAAACTATCCTTAAATGGTATTCTTCCGCTGATCAAGTTAAAAGTACACCTCTGATCAAACATCTGACGCCTCGACGGCTAAGGATAGAGGAAAATGTTGGCTTTTAAGCCCAACATAAGTCTCGACAACTCATCATGCTGAGGGGAATAGCATGGCTAGCCCAATTCAAACGGTAGTTGGTAAAGGCACCTCAAATCCGTTGACAGCTGAGGGTTTTGCTAAAAATCCTAAGTGGACTTGGCTCCACTCTTTCCTCCAAAATTCCTTACCAATCTCACCCACAGAATGGTAGGTCTACAAAATACAGTCATTGTCAAGTTAACACTACACCTCTGACATTCCAAATTCACTTGTCAATTCTCATCAATAAAATGACAAGTCCTCAAAATTGCTTATATCGCATATCAATAATTGTCAAGTTAACACTACACCTCTGACATTCAAATTCCACTTGTTAATTCTCATCAATAGAATGACAAGTCCTCAAATTGCTCATATCGCAAATCAATTCTTGTCAAGTTAATATCACACCTCTGACAAAATTACTGTTTAAGTTAACATTATACTTCTAAACAGTACACCAAGTTTCTGTCAAGTTAATATTACACCTCTGACAGTCACTTTCCTTCAGACTTCCGTATTGAAGCTGAAACGAATGATGCTAAGTTACACTACACCTCTAGCATCTAAGTCATTGCTAAGTTCAACATACACCTATGGCCATGACTTTTCCCGACTTCCTTATCCAAGCGAGATGACCAATGCTAAGTTCCACATTACACCTCTAGCATTACCCTCACTGTCAAGTTAAACATCACACCTATGTCAGTTACACTCTCAGTTTTTCCAAAGCAAAACTGAAATACTTTTGAGTCAAGTTAATATTACACCTCTGACTCACATCCTTGTCAAGTTAACATCACACTTCTGACGAGACTACTTACAACCCGTTAAGTTAATATCACACCTCTAACGGTAAAGACTTCCCTAGATTCCCCATGAGTCTAGTCTTACTTGTTATTCTCTTCAATGAATAACAAGTCTACCTAAAATATTGTTAGGTTAACATACACCATTGACAATGTTTTCCTTCAAATCCCCAGCTGAGCTTAATCAAGTGAATCCTAACCCTTGATAAAAATTCACCTTCCCTGGGGGTACGTGTTCCACCTGTCACTTTTCTTATAAAGTGGCTGGTCCACCAAACATTATTTCATCTCTGTCAAGTTAATATTACACCTCTGACAGTATTGTGAAAGTTCCTGAAATAGGATCTTTCCCTACAAAATTTGACTTATTAAGATTATCATCATAATTTTGACGAAGTCAAAGATCTTCTGCTTCTATGCGTCTAACTGAAGACAAAAGGTTCAAGACAATAGAAAGAGGCAGAAAGAAAAATGTCACTTTTATTTATATCCAGGCATATGAAAGTGATACAAAACGCTCTCTTATATAATAAGATTGAGTGTTACAATTAAGGAGTACAAAGAAGTCCCTCTCTCTCTCTCAGAGGCCGTACTCACTCCTTGAAGCCGCATCTGATTCCAAGTGCACGATGTTAGAAAAGCGCCAAACTGTGGCGACAATTGGAGCTGATTGCACTATGGTGCATGACGTAAACATCGAAAGAGCCTAGCTGACTAAGCTAAGAGCAATGGTGTTCTTGAGGTCGGTGGCAGCAGAAAGCTATGCAACCCTTCATTCATGAGCATCTCTTTCACCAGAAGGCCATCCAACAAACATGGAGTGTCCTTGATGTCACTTCTGGGGTGAGAGAGGAAGGGGATGCTATCTGCCACTATATCCACCGTAACCCCCTCGCCGCCATACTCACTCTGACCATCCCTTGCCAGCAGGCATGACTGGTGCATTGGATATGAAGAGACCTTGGCGAGGGTTGAGTCCCCGTCAGGGACATAATATATTCCCTTATGGATGACGAGGACCATAATATATTCCCTTATGGATGAGCATCGAACGAGTTCGCCGGCCGAAATATTCTTCCAGGGGCCCAGCGAACCTGAAAAAGGACGATCAAGCCTACCTGCAAGGAATAAACAAAGGAATCAGAACATCTGGAACTTAGTACACTTCAACAGAGAAAACTAAGTGCACAGCGCAGTTATTGCCGAAGACTACAGACGACTCGGGAATGACCCACGCAGTGAGTCAAAACTTCTGCCGGTGGCAGAAAACAGACGCGAGTTAAAACTGTGATACACGCAGGGTTCAAACGCAGTCCAATTTTTTGCATCTGCGTCTAACACACCAGGCGCGAAAAGACTCTGACGCGAAAAAATTGCCATATCCCTGTTGAATGAACAAGAGTTGCAAGATTCGGTCTGAAACCTTCAACCCGAGTTGGAATTCATCCAAGTCAGTGGCCTTAAAACGCGAGCTTCATGAGCAAAGCCAGCGCCAAGTGCCAAAGATTCTGTGCTCGCGTCCAGAGAAGTTCAAGTCGATGGCGCAAATTCCAAAAAAGGAATGCACCAACTAAGACTTCATTCAGATGATAATATCTCTTTAAGAGATATCAAAATTCAAAACCTGGCTGAGTTAAAAATGTCATGCCAAACCAGAAGGCGTACCCGCAGAGGCCTCTATCAAGAGTTGAACTCTCTGCATTAGAACGTGGACATGAAAGATGATCAAAGAGACGCACGCTTTCTCCTGAAGAGACCAAACAGAAGCATGAAAGCTCTGGGTCATCTTCATCCAC
>JAVJIF010000295.1:427500-456742 GCA_038442645.1 Agave tequilana | reverse complement strand
GTGTATACGATTACTGTTGACTGTTATATTGTACCGTTACTGTCAATGTATCATCCCAGTATTCTAGGTAACATGAGTGTTGACTGATTTAATTGAATTAAATAATAATGTAATGGATAATTTACGCTGAGATTGGGAAAATTAATGGAGGAGGCGCGTCTGTATTTTGGGTGGACCTAGGATACAGGTTGCGCAACCAATTTATGGTTTCACTGTAGGATTTCGGGGGATCATTGACATCCCATCTGTTTATTGTTCCATAGTATTACTATGAGTATTGTTCCATAATGATACTGTGAGTACTGTTAATGTTACTGACTACCTAGCGGTAGGGCCTGGTTCAGCGCCAGACATCTAGGTCGTGGTCCCAGTATGTACGGGACTCACCTAAAGTATGGACAATGTCTCCAATCAAATCAGTTTCAATAACATAGGACCTCGATTGGCACATGTAGTAGGCGTAGTATGAGATACGTCTATGATCGGTCACATATATTGCATATTTATTGTCACATTCTCATACTTATTATATAATAAACTCTATTTTTAATCCTATTTATTGTCTAATTTATATACAGGCCCATTACTAAATGAGAGGGAAGAGAAACGAACCCAAAAGCCCATCAAAATTTTGATTTAATTCAGAATTTATTCGAATCAAAAAAATCAGGGTAGATCAGGACAAACCAGAGAAGATAAAGTCAGTTGAAAACTAGTAAAAAAAATCTTTACAAATCAATTGGTTAAAACTGAAGATAAAAGGAGGTTTCGTCAAATGCAGGACCTAAAATTGCAAATCCAACAAGAGATAACATCATATCGCGAAACCAGGGAGCATCACCTCCCGGGTGTGGTCACCTAGCCACACCCTAGCTGTGGAAACGCGGCTTGGTTGGATCATTTGGGGGAGTGTTTACTCTCCCTATCTTCGTACGCTCTCTCACGTTGGGTTTTCGCCTATAAATACTGGGTTTTTAGATACTACAGGGAGCGATCATGCAGAGATAGGTTCTTACGCCAGTTTTTCATTCTTTTTAGTGTAGGTTTTTTCATTTTATGTAATTTTTATTTCTTTATAAGCATAGGTTAGACTGAGATTCATGTAAGAGAGCTATGTATGTTGAGAGTGACACCGATGTAACCTCCTCCTTTCTTCATAGTTTCTATAAGCAATCGAAGGTAACATCTTTATGCTTTTCTTAGTTTATGTTTTTTTTTTCTTTTTTTTTACTTTTTCTCTTTGGGTCTGTTTGGATTTAAGGAATTGGTGTGAAGTGAGGAAGTAGGAAGTAAGATTTATTTCCTTTAGGAAAAAGGGAAATGAGTAGTAAGTTTTCTGGTGTTTGGATGGTTGTTGGGAAGTGTGGTTTGGAAAATGTTTTGTCGTTTCCGGTGTTTGGATGGTAATGAAAAGTGGAAATGGAAAAGTTGACCACAAAGTTGACCGCAAAATAATATTAAAATAAATTAATTAAGAAAAATAAAAAATAGATTGTAATTAGAATGCAAGTGAGATTTACATGACCAAAAAATTAACTGTTTTATACTATAACTTATTATAAATGAGATTTACATGACCACAAAATTAACTGTAGCACTCTGGAAGTGAGAAAATGGTTGTGTAAAAGAGAGATGAAAAAGGGAAAAGGGGGTTTTCTTATTTTCCTTTTCCGGTGTTTGGATAGATAGGGAAACGAGCAATTATACTTCCCCACTTCCTCACTTCACTCGGATTCCTTACATCCAAACACGCCCTTTTAGTTTTGATGAATGTCCAAATGAATCTAGAAGTATCAGTATAGTCATGTTTGTGTAAGTGCCACCGATATTTCATGATTAATGTTCTTCTCCTCAAGATTCTGTATCATTTCATTCTTGTTCGTCTTGATGATGTAATGCGAATGGGACTGAGCTCGATCTTATGGGTTATGCGTTGATCGCCTCCGAAGTAAGGTAAAACATGCAAGGTTTCTAGATAAGTCATCAACCATAGGAGGTAACTTTTTCTTTTAAGTTTTCTTTCTTTCTTTTAACTTTTAGTTTAGATCACCAACACCATAATCTCCCAACTCTTTTATCTCTCTTTTAATTTCTTTGTATAAATCCTTTTTCCATTTTCTCCACCTTCTCAATTTATTGCTAAAATGAAAGAACAATCAAAGAGTTAAGAAATTACCGTGTAGCTTTTGGCTAACGGGTCGTGTCCACGAGGAGGAATGCGATGAAGTTTTTCGGTGTTTCGTTTAATAACAAAGAATTGTGCTCATTTTTTAATTGAAAAGAGAATGGAAAGAAGGAGATGATTAAAAGAGAAATTGTAACTTTAGAGAAGACTTTGGAGAAGGTGATTTAAAAAAACTTTGAAAATTGTTTGGTTGTCTTAAATATAAGAAGGAGAAATTCTGGGCTCAATAAATTTATTTACTTCACTACTTATCTCAAGAATAATTTTAGTCTATCACTTTTATCATAGGCAAAAGAGCTTAATTTCTTTTAGTGTTCAAGTAAAATAAATGAGATGATTTCGGATCAATCTTGAGATCTTTCTTAACACAACATTAAAAATAGAATGTTAAACCATCAAGCGTGAGGAAGCAAGTATGGAATAAAAATGATTTACAAATAGTTGTGCCTTGAAAATTCAAGTTTTAGAAGAAGAGCATCATCATGAGCTTTCAAGAATAAAAATTAACTTTAGGCATTATGATTCAAGAGAGTTCTTCTATTAAATTCAATCGAGAGAGAAGAGGTAGAAAACATCATTTAGTGAGCCCAGAAAACGATTTAGCTACTCATTATGAAATGAAAACAAATAAGAAATTGACAATTAAACACAAACATACCGAATTCAAGTTGAGTTGGAATGGCAAGTAGAAGCTCCTTTGATTGTCACTTCAAAGACGAATTACACACTCAAATCCACTCTTCTCTCTTTTCTAGTCTAAACTAAAAAAAGAATAAAGAGAATATGCAACTTCTCCAAGCTATCTAACAATGTTCCTAAATCCTAAAAATGAACAATAAATTTAATCCTAGTCCTCACTCCATTTTCAGTACAAAACCCTAACTTTTATAGGCAAACCTCAGAGGGAAGGGAGTAAGGAGATAAGGGGAGCAAACGCTCCCTTATCTCCACCAACAAGCCGCGGATCCGCGGCTTTGGCCGCGGATCCGCGACCTGGATGTGGCAAATTGGCCACATCCAGGTGGAGGGTCAGTTGGTGAGGATTTGGCTTCCCTTTTGTTGTGCTGGATTCACTGTTGCAACTCCCAGATTTGACGAAATGATCTTTGATTTGTTGGCTTCAACCACTTGATTCAAGGAGATTCATTTCAACCAGTTTTCAACCTCTCTGATATGCCAAGATTTGCCCTGATTTCTTGATTTCGAATTTGTTCTGAATTAAATCAGAATTTGATGGGCTTTTGGTCTTGTTTCTCCTTTCTTTCTTTTAGCAATTGGGCCTACATTTAACAAAGAAAAAGAAGACTTATTAATAGGATTTATTAGCTAAAAAGTATGAAAAGGTGACAATGTATATGCAACATATGTAACTGATCATCAATCTACCACTTTCTTTTTAACTTGACTGTAACTTATTTTTCTTTTCTTTTCAAGAACTAAAAGAAGATTTTTAATCATTCTTTGTAGCTTAAAAGAAAACTTACTAAAAGCTTCCATCGCTAGACCCTCCTTGTGGATCACGACCCACATAGCCACTTGCTATAGTGATAGTATTGAGTACTTTCACATTCTATTCTTAAGATCTGAAATTCTGTTTTCTTGTATGCAGGTCGTAACTAAATCAAATTTTGACGATGTTGTCGGGGAGGGACGGTAAGTAATTCTCTTTTTAAGTTTACATTTTTGGTTAACTCTCTTCTTTGTTCTGGTGTGTAGGGATAGATATTAAAAAATATTTGCTGCATTGGACATATAAGTGGCCCTGAACTCTGCTCAAGAAAGTAGAGCCCAGAAGCCCTCAGATTTGCTATATTCCAGTGACAATCTGAGTGAACTACCAACCTATATTTTTGCAAGTTGGCTGAATTACAAAGCTAAATTTCTGCAGCTATTTATTTTCTTGATTAACTCACTGTACATACTTTCTACCCTCAACAGTAAATTGATGATTGATAAATGTTAAAAACGGTTTAGACTTTGCATTTAGGCACGTGTCTAATTCATTTATATTTTATATTACTGTTGAAAAGTGCTGGAGTAAAGGTACGTGTGCATAGCATGTAGTATAGAAACACTTTTGAATTGTTTACATTGCTTAAATGTTGCTTTTCATGTACACATTGCACTAAATTGATTTTAAGGGCTTGTCCTATAAACAAGATAAGGTGGGGAAGTCATTACCCTCCCTTAACCCACAAATTGTCTCCTCACTAACTAACCCAAGACTAACTAAAATTAAGAAGACGTTGGCCCTAACAACATCTCGGACTCATATAGGAGACTGACCTAAGGGGAAAGTTGATTTGAATTTGACTCTTGCCAATCGGTGTCTAAGGTTAGAGATTAAGGGACAAAACCCCGAAGGTTGGTGGTTTGGTAGGCCCGTTGCTTAGGCACGGATACCTCCCACTGATCTTACCCTTACCTGGCCGATTAACTTATGGTCAGATTCGGCAATATACCCTCCCTGAATAGTCTAACCAGTTAGGAGTCGTCTTGGTCTAAGGTTTACCCTAACTTAGATTAGATTTTTTTCATTTTGTTTGTTTATTTATTTATTTTTCTTTGTTTGATTTTGATAATTTTTGTGTGATATGACTTATAACAACAATTTTTCAATTTTAATGGTAATCCATATTACACCTCGACCTCTTTTTCAGATATTACCAATCCGATATATCATAACTTTAATCAACCTAGTGTGCTAGAGTGGTCTTATCCGAATCAATACATGCCTCAATTTTAATACTATGAACAACATTGGAATAGTTATCACTACTTTTCACAGAGTCAATGGGGATACAAACTCCCCCGAGTCATATTGTCAACCACCCTACCAACATCCAGCTTCTTATACTCCTTCTCCCGAACAACAATTAGAAGAATCAATTGACTGGGAAAAGAGGATGAAAGCCTTAGACGAGCTTGAGCAACGAATTCAAATTTTGGAGGACTCTAAATCCCGTCAAAATATTCAAATCACAGATCCTTACTCTATTTTTCAAGGAGAACATGCCGACTTAGAAAAGAGTATGAAAACCATGATTCAATGCCAAAATGTTCCACTCGATATGATAGAAGCAAGACTTAGTAGATTGAAAAACATGCGTAGGAATGAGGAAACTCTCCCTACCCAATCTTTGACTATTCTCGACACTTCTAGCCATATTGATGAAAACTAAGAATCATGGTACCTTGAAGACTTTGACCAAAATTCAATTTCAACACAAAATCTTGAACTTGATCAATATCAACCCATTGACGAATTGGCAAGTTTTCATTTTAATGAGATTAAACTTGATTATGAATGTGAACCCGATCCTTAACTTTGTGATTCAGTTTCCATCTTCGTATCTATGTTGACTCCGGTTTTCTTACCCAATTTGGACCAATTTCCCGAGCCAACATTTATTCCCCTACCCATGAATCTAGAAATGGAATCACTAATTTTGGATAGTCATATTTCATTGATGGGAAAAGAATGTGAATTTCAATTCATGGATTTGGACTCAACTCTTGAACCAAAACTAACTCTTGAACCCAAAGTTGATTTTTTCGAGTTAGTATTGGTTCCTGAACCTATCATTCTTGAGCCCAAGTCAACCATTCCACCAAGTCACATTCTTTTGTTAGATATAGGTATAGACCATGATGACTCCGTGATGATTTTTCAAGACTGGTCATGTAAATGGAGTAAGTTTCATGATAGGATCTTTCATGATCCTATTCATATAGGGGACTGTAAATATGTAAATAGAAAAGAGGTCAATAAAGGTGGGTTCTGTAAACTATCACATTATCTTGATTTGGTAGCAACGCTTGACCCAATCAGACCACCACCGGAACCACCACCATAAGGTAATATTTTTCTTCCCTTTCTTCTTTTTTATGCATCTATGCATTAATTCATACATTAAGGACAATACATGAGATAAGTGTGGGGGAGAGTTCTAACATCTAGGTTTTCCTTTTGTTATTAAAAATATATATTATTAACATTTTCTTTACTTTTAAAAAAAACTTTTTGAAAATAGAAACAATATTTTGACATATTTTTTATTTAAGAAATTAAGTCAATTTTAAGGAATAGGAGAATCATAATTAGGATTTCTTATACTTGGTCAAAATAAGATTATTTGTTTGATTTCCAAGGTTAGAAAGAAAATTTGAAAAAGTAATTTAGTCTTGATTTTTACCTTGATGACATATGCATGCTTTATACACTTACACACTTAGGGTTCAAAACAAAGATTCTTGTGCCTTATTAAAAAATATATATATATAAAAATCCTCTGATTAAGCTGGGTATTTGTGCCTCATAAAGCATAAGTATTTAAGCCTAAAGGCTGTTCATATAATAAAATCCTTAGTTTTGTGGCATTGTTTGCTCGAGTCCTTAAGTCCTTGGGGTATTTTCTCACCCGGTTCCCTAAGACCGTTTGGTTTGCGAGTCACCGATTAAAGGCTCGTTACATGGGCAAATTAGAAAGCCTAATAGAACTAAGGAATAATATCACCAAAAAAATTAATAAATAAAAGAAAAAATAATAAGCATAAAAGTTAGAGTTAAAGAATCCCGAGTCAAAATTTCACGGCCACAAAGGTACATATAACTTAGGGTAAAATAAATAGACTAGATTAGCAATACAGTTTGACTCCATGGCTTGATTGATAACAAGTTTTTGAATAAAGACTAAGCTTAAGAATGAAAAATTCAATTTTCCTATAACTTATACATTACTTAATTCTTACAATAATACTTCAAATATTTTTCTCTTTCAAAATGTGTTTTCAAAATACTAATACTTTATTTCTCTTTCTTTATGAATTTTGTGGGTGTAATCCACGGAAAACCCTCACGAGGCAAAACTCGTCCTTTAGGAGGAACCTAGAGGTTTAACGGCTTATTGCACATGCTCAGTGCAATCGCGTGACCTGCGAAAGTGGTCCAATAATCTTTGCTTTACTTTTGTTGTTTTGATCGAGGACGAGTAAAAGATAAGTGTGGGGGTGTGATCGGTCACATATATTGCATATTTATTGTCACATTCTCATATTTATTATATAATAAACTCTATTGTTAATCCTATTTATTGTCTAATTTATATGTAGGCTCATTACTAATGGAGAGGGAAGAAAAACGAGCCCAAAGTCCATCAAAATTCTGATTTAATTCAGAATTAATTCGAATCAAAAAATCAGGGCAGATCTGAACAAATCAGAGAAGATAAAATCGGTTGAAAACCAGTTAAAATAAATCTTTACAAATCAATTGGTTAAAACTAAAGATAAAAGGAGGTTTCATCAAATTCAGGACCCAAAACTGCCAATCCAGCAAGAGATAACATCATATCACGAAATCAGGGAGAATCACCCCCCGGGTTGGCCACCTGGCCACACCCTGGCCGCGGAAACACATCCAAAGCCATGTTTTCGCGGCTTGGTTGGATCAGTTGGGGAGCGTTTGCTCCCCTATCTTCGTACGCTCTCCCACGTTGGGTTTTGCCTATAAATACTGAGTTTTCAGAGACTACAAGGAGAGATCAAGCAGAGATAGGTTCTTAGGCTAGTTTTTTATTCTTTTTAGTGTAGGTTTTTATTTTTATTTTATGTAATTTTTATTTCTTTGTAATCATAGGTTAGACTGAGATTCATGTAAGTAAAAGAGAGAAAGAGACTTATGTTGAGAGTGATACCGATGTAACCTCCTTCTTTCTTTCATAGTTTCTACAAGCAATCAAAGGTAATATCTTTATGCTTTTCTTTGTTTATATGTTTTTCTTTTTGTTTTTTCCTACTTTTCTTCTTTTGATTTTGATGAATGTCCAAATGAATCTTGAAGCATTAGTATAGCCATATTTGTTTGAGTGCCACCGGTATTTCATGATGATGTTCTCCTTCTCAAGATTCTGTATCATTTCATTTTTGTTCGTCTTGATGATGTAATGCGAATGGGGACTGAGCTCAATCTTATGGGTTATGCGTTGATCGCCTCCGAAGTAAGATAAAACATGTAAGGTTTTCAAGTAAGTCATCAACCAGAGGAGGCAAGTTTTTCTTTAGGTTTTCTTTCTTTCTTTTACTTTTAGTTTAGATCACCAACACCACAATCTTCCAACTCTTTTATCACTCTTTTTAATTTCTTTATATAAATTCATTTTCCATTTTCTCCACCCTCTCAATCTACCACTTTCTTCTTAACTTGACTGTAACTTATTTTTCTTTTTCTTTTCAAGAACTAAAGAAGATCTTTAACCATTCTTTGTAGCTTAAAAGAGAACTTACTAAAAAGCTTCCATCGCAAGTCTCTCCTTGTGGTTCACGACCCGCATAGCCACTTGCTATAGCGGAGTATTTGCACATTTTATTCTTAAGATCTGAAATTTCGTATTCTTGTGTCCAGGTCGTAACTCAATCAGTCTATTACATGTGGCAATTGGTGTTCGCTGACATAATAAATAATAATGTACTGTAATTGTTTGTCTTTGCCTGATGCATGTATGTATATTAGACACTTGATGATTCATCTGACCTGATTGGATATCTGACTCTAGTACTGACTGACTCCTGATATATAGATTGTAATAGACACCTGATTGGATACCTGACTCAACACATACTCTACTGTGTGCTATCCAAATTGTTGTTTATTTACTTATTCATGCCATTTCTTATTCCAGTTTATATTATTATCATATGTTCACATTTATATGCATGTGCATCTTCCCCTTTGTTCTTATACATTCACTAGGAGTTTTGACTCCCTGGATTTGCATATCCAGATTTATGGCTATTTATCGCTGATCAGGTATTTGGAGAAGATCACAGACATCTTGAGGAGCTGAAGTTCTCTTGCTTGACCATCCTTTCTCGGTATTCTCTTACTCTTCATTATTCTTATTACTTTCATGATTCTATGTATTGGACTCATGCTTGTACTATTTCTTTATTCATCTGATATCATATGTGGACATCCATAAGCATTATTGCAGTGATATAGATTTATCATAGTGACTTTATAGCTTGTTCATATTAGTTTAGGCTTAGCGTATATGCATGGGGTATTTTTCTCGCGTATATACGTCACCGGCTCTTGTCGTGACTCCGTTTATGAGTATTTTGGGAAGCGGGGCGTGACAGATGTCCGTTCACTTGTCCCCTATCATTTTTTCCTCTTGGATTTTGAATTTCTATTCTTGATTTGATGATTTATTCTTTTATCCTCCAGCGAAACCAATTGGGCTTTCAAAAAATCCATTTTTCTCTTGAATTTGGATGATATTATCTCATCTGATATACCCGGTCTTCAGATAAGATGACCCTTATAACTTCAGGATTTGAATAGATCTCTTTCTTTTGAATCTTTGGATTTAATTGGATAAATCTGTCAATCTCTCTCCTTTCTTCCTTAATTGCCTATATGCTACTAAACATGAAAATACATTAATTAGCAGGTTTAATTCAAATATAAATGTAGAAATGTAACACATATGATATGAAAACATGTAATGCACATGTATGATCAGAGTATATGAGTTTTACTGAGAATCTCCCATCTATTTCTCCTATAAATACCACCCTAGAGGCAGTAGCAGAGAATATTTTTCAGGATTAATTCTAGAGATCATAAATTAGAATTGTTTTAGTTTTTTTCCTAATTTTTTGTAATTTTTTAGGGTTTAGTTCAAATTTGATTTGTAAAGAAGGAGGAAGCTCTTTGTAATTAAAGGTGATAGCGTCAATAATAAGGTTCTTCTATTCTTCTTTCCAATTTCTCTTTTATTGTTATTTACTTGTTTTCTCTTTATTATCATGTGATCTTCTTTTTACTGTGCTTTCTTTAATTTCTATCATGCGTAGCTAAGTTATTTCATGGCTTATTAATCTCTATCCACCACTACTTCTAGTTTGTGTTAGATGACCGATTGAATCATATGCATACCTAACCCTAGAATAAGCTAACATTCTTGAAGGCACATGATGATGACTAATTAAATCTATTATTTGCTAATACTAGTCAATGATTTTTCTTATTTTATGCTTAGATTATCTTGATAGTTTAATATTGAATATCAATTATTCTTCTTATTCTATACTTGGAAGGCTTCAATAGTCTAATGTTGGGTCTTGGTTAGTGATTATTTCAAATAGGGTTTTTCGATCTTATGATCTTACTTGAATTGAATGCAACTCCAAGATATAAGTTTTATGATCCAAAGTGAAGTATATTATAGCATAAGGTAGTAAGTTAGTGGTGGTAGATGATTAGTAAGTCTTGTTCTTTAATTCTTTTCAAAACCATAGTTCCTAATCAAATTCTATCTTCATCTTTTCTCTTTAACACTTAACATAGAATTGTTTTTCTTTTTTAAAACAAAGAAGAACCACTTTACCAATTTAGTGCTTAAAAAGATACCAAAACACTTCCATTGGATCTCTCCCTGAGGATCGACCCGTATAGTCATAGCTACTACAGTTAAATTGCAAGAATTCAGAGGCTATCACAGATAAACACTTCTTTGAATTCTGTCTTTTGGTCAATCAAAATTTTGGCGCCATTGTCATGGAGGGAACGATATTTTTTTTATTCACTAATTGGTTAATTTTTCTTCTCTGTTTTTGTGTACAGGGGTAGATTACTGGAAATTAGCAATTACAGAACATCAACAGAGATTTTGTGACTCTGTCCAAGAAGGTAGAGCACCTGACTCTATAACCAAGCCGCGCAAATGCGGCAAAAGCCGCGCCAACGCGGCTATATAGTGGAGTTGGTCACCCTGCTTCTTTGCAGGGTGATTTAATTGCACTTTCATAACTTCTGCAGTTATTTTTTCTCCATGTTACCCTGTTCTACACACTAATTTTTAATTCAACAGTAACTCATGCTTGTAATCGCTTAAAAAAAGGGTTAGATTTTGCATCATAGGCATTCATTTAATTCGTTTCTTTCCATTACTGTTGAAGAGTGTTGGAGATAAGGTACATCTGTATTGCATCTAAATTAGAAAATACTTTTAGGTGATTTATAATTACTTTGAGTGTTATTTGTCTATATACTTGCACACTTGCAGGAAAACAACTTAAGGGCAAAACCCATAAGCAGCATAAGGTAGGGAAGTCATGACCCTTCCTTAGCCCACAAACTATCTCCTTACTCACTAACCCAATCCTAATTAAAAATCTGAGTAGACGTTGGCCCTAGGGACATCTTGGACTCAACAGGAGATTGACCTAAAGAGAAAGTTGTTAGAGTTTGACTTTTGTCAAATTGGTGACCAGGTAGGGGATTAAGAGGCGAAACCTCAAAAAATTGTGATTTGACATAATTAGTCCCGTTGCTCTAGCACGAATTCCTTCAACTGATCTTGCCACCTACCTGACCGATTAACTTGTAGTCAGATTACTGTAATATACCTCCCATGAACAATCTAACCAGTTAAGAGTCATCTAGATCTAAGGTCTGCACTAACATATGCTAGATTTTTTTTCTCTTTTGTTTGTTTTGATTTGTTTTTTGTGTGATATGGATTATAATTATAATTTTTTCCATGAAAATGTAAATTCATATTTCACCCCGACCTCTTTTGACTTGAATTTCACCAACTGGATATGGCATAACTTTAACCAACCAAGTGCGCCAGATTGGTTTTATCCGATTCAATATATGCCCCGATCCCAATATTATCAAAGTCAGAATAATCATCTCTGCTCTTCACAGAGTCAACGGGGAAACAACTTCCCTGAGTCATATGGTCAACCACCTTACCAACATTCAGTTTTGTATACTTTTTGTCAAGATCACTCTATAGAAGAAAAATCTAACTTCAATAAGATTCTAGAAGTTGTCGAGCGATGACTTAAAAAGCTGGAAGACTCACGATCCCATAAAATTTCAAACTTCAAGATTTATATTTAATTTGCCAAGTCCCATCACAACAAGAAGAACCTATTGACTTTGATAAGAGTATGGAAGTCGCTATCGATAGGTTAGAAGCAATAATAAGCAAATGGGAGAACCATTATAGAAATGAAAAAACTCTTCCTTATCAATATTTGATGATCCCCGACACTTCTAGCCATATTGATGAGACCCACGAATCATGGTGTCTTGAAAACCTTGACCAAGATTCAATTTTTAACACACCAACTTGAACTTGACCAGTCCCAAACCTTAGATAAATTGGTAAGTTTTCACTTAAAGGAAATTACCCGATCCTCAATTTTGTGACCCAGTTTCAATTTTTGAATTTATGTTGATTCCGTTATCCTTACCAAATTTAGACCCAATTCCCAAACCGACATTGAGTCTTATGGCCATAGATCTTGAAATTAAACCACCTATTTTAGATAGTTAAATTCCATTGGCGGATCATGAATGTGAACTTCAATTCTTTGATTTGGAACTAACTATGGAACTAAAACAGACTCTTGAACCTAAACTTGATTTAAGTTATATTCCTGAGTCAGCATTGGCTCCGTCTTCTTTCACTCTTGAGCCTAAATCAACTGTTTTACTAACTCACATTCCATTGTTCAACTAAGGTGTAGACTATTATAACTCCGAGATGATATTCCAAAACTCATCATATAACTAGGATGATTTGTATGACAGGATCATACATGATCCTATTCAGTCTAGGGGTTGTAAAAACGTATATAGGAAAGGGTTGTAAAAACGTATATAGGAAAGAGGTCATCAAAGATGGATTCCTTGACACTCCAAATTATTTAGATTGGGCAGTAACACTTGGCCCAATCCGGCTACCACCGGAGCCACCACCTTGAGGTAATATTTTTCCTTCCCTTTCTTTTTTTTCATATATGCATTCATTCATACATTGAGAACAATGTATGAGATAGGTGTGGGAGAGGGTTTCACTAATATAGATAACATAGTTTAGTTATAACATAGTTTTCTAAAAGTAAAAAAAATAAAATATATATTTAAATATATATTTTTGCAAAAAGTATAACTATTTTTTAGAGAATTAAGAATACAACAAAGTTGAAAATTTTGATAGTAAGATCAATTTGAAAGAATCTATAAATTTTAACTTAGAGAAATTTTTTTTTTTGAAAAATAAACACCATCTAAAATTTGTTGACATGATTATGCATCTTATATGCGCGTACACATAAGTTTTATACTTGGGATGATGATGATAGCTTAGCCTGTTTTGAATATATAGTATAAAAGATGAGAATATATATATATATGTGTGTGTGTGTGTGTGTGTGTGTGTGTGTGTGTGTGTGTGTGTGTGTGTGTGTGTGTGAAAAATAAATAAATCTAATTATTGATTAGTTAGGTGCTTTGACCTAAGCAAGCTGTGGTATTTACGCGAAAGGCAATTAGGTAAGTTTGAAATATATATATATATATATATATAATATATATATATATATATATATATATATATATATATATATATATATATATATATATATAAAATATTAGTACATCTAATAATCAATTAGTTACGTATTAAAGCCTCAAGAAGCCTTGATATTTATACGAAAGACAATTAGATGAGTTATACGTATTAAAAAAAAAAGAGAAGTGCTTAAAGGGCAACGGAGTGGTAATACTTCAAACTTCTCACACAAAAAAAATATATATGTATATTTAAAAAAGGTGAAGTTGAATCAAATATTCCCAAGCTAAAACTATTTTCACTTACACAAAACTATTTTCACTTACACAAAGATGCACATGATCGAAAGACTTAGGAAGGATTGATGTGAAAATATTAAATTTAAATCTCTAAGAAAAAATAATTAGATTTTTTGATTTTATGATTAAACTTGATTATGCTTAAACTTGTTGGAAACTTATGAATTTAATTGCTAGTGACTACTTGTTGTGAAATAGAAAAAATAAATTCTCTTTTCTCTTTTCTTTTCCTTATTTTTCAGATATCCTAATTTTTTGTTATCCTTTTATCTTAGTTTTTTTTCTTATCTATTATTTCTTTCACCTGATTTTGTGGGTGCAATTCACTGAAAATCCTTACGAGATAAAACTCGTCCTCTAAGAGTAACCTAGAGGTTTAACTGCTTGTTGTACGTGCAAAGTGCAATCGTGATTCCTACGAAAGTGAATTAGGATAAGCTAGTTTAATTTTTTTATTTATTTTGCTCGAGAACGGGCAAAATATAGGTGTGGGGATGTGATTACATTTCATATTTGCAAATTTATTGGCACATTTGCACATTTATTCCTGATTATATTTTATTTAATTTAGCCATTTTAACTCTCTTTTTGTTTATGGTATGTAGTTATTTAAATAGAAAGATAAGTATAAAAGAAGCTTCTAATTTATCCAATTATGCTATCTAAATTTAGATTTTAATTTAAATCAACTTGAAATCAAGAGGAAGACAAGGATTCAAAGATAATCCCAATCCTAAAATGAGATAAAGGAGAAAATCAACTTAAATCAGATTGCGTAAGCTCCAAGTCCTAAGGGGGAGAATTTAAATTCAAACTCGGATTTGCAGATAACTTGCTTCTCAAGTAAACTAGAAAGGATATTTTTTTAAAATTCAGAGTTCAAATGAAAATTTTGAGGATAAATCTTCTAATCGATGGACGAGATGAAGCCATACACCAAAGCGCGTACCCAGATCCCATCAAATTATCACGGTTTCGCCTGAAAAACTATGAAAATACGGCTTTTCTCTGGCTTCTCCTGTGGCAGTTAGGTGTATGAGTTTTACTGAGAATCTACCACCTATTTCTCCTATAAATACCACCCTAGAGACAGTAGCATAGAATATATCTCAGAATCAATTTTAGAAATCATAACTTAGGGATTTTTTTCTAGTTTCTTTTCCGATTTTTTTTTAATTTTTTTAGGGTAAAGAAGGAGGAAGCTCTTTGTAATTGAAGGTGACAACGTCAATAATAAGGTTCTTCTATTTTTCTTTCCAATTTCTCTTTTATTGTTATTTTCTTGCTTTCTCTTTATTATCATGCGATCTTCTTTTTGCCATGCTTTCTTTAATTTCTATCATGCATAACTAAGTTATTTCAGGGCTTATTAATCTCTATCCACCACTACTTCTAATTTGTGTTAGATGACCGATTGAATCATATGCATGCTAAAACCCTAGAATAAGCTAATATTCTTGAAAGCACATGACGATGACTAACTAAATCTATTATTTTCTAATGCTAGTCAAATGTTTTTCTTATTCTATACTTAGATTATCTTGATAGTTTAAAGTTGAATTATGATTATTCTTCTTATACGATGCTTGGAAGGCTTTGATAGTCTAATGTTAGGTCTTTATTAGTAATTATTTCAAATAGATTTTTTTCATCTTATGTATCTTACTTGAATTGAATGTAACTCCAAGGTATAAGTTTTATGATCCAAAGTGAAGTATCTTCTAGCACAGGGTAGTAAGTTAGTGGTGATAGATGATTAGTAAGTCATGTTCTTTAATTCTTTTCAAAACCCTAGTTTCTAATCAAATTTTATCTTCAGCTTTTTATCTCTAACACTAAATATAGAATTCTTTTTTTAAAACAAAGAAGAACCACTTAATCAATTTAGTATTTAAAAAAATACTGAAACGCTTCCATCGCATCTCTTCCTACGGATTGACTCACATAGCCATTGCTATTATGGTTAAATTGCAACAATTCAGAGGCCGTCACAAATCAAATAAACACTTTCTTGAACTATATCTTTTTGACAATTACTCAGACTCATCAGTATTCTCTTTCTTAGTCACTACTCCTACTATTGGTTACCCAGACCATTCTGATTAGATGCTAGATATAGGAGCTACCTATCATGTGTGTCCCAATAGAGATTGATTTTCTAGCTTTGAGAAGCTAGATGGATGTTCTGTTGTTATGGGTGTTGATCTCCATGTACCACGGAAGGAATAAGTACGGTCTATATCAAGATATTTGATGGGATGGTACGAGAATTTAAGGATGTGAGGTATGTACCTCAATTAAAAAATATCTTATCTCAGTTGATGTCTTGAAAGCATTGGGTCTTGAAGTATCTATTAGAGATGGTGTTGTCAAAATGATTAAAGGCTCGATGGTTATTTTGAAGGGCGTCTGACAATAACTTACACTACTTGAAGGGTAGTATGGTTACATGGTAAGTGGTGACTTCTACAAATTCAGATAGAGGCTCGGTCATAAAAGAGAAAAGTTTTTGCAAGCTCTTACAAAGTAAGCTTTATTGAAAGGTATCAGTACCTACAAATTGAAATTTTGTGAACATTCGGTCATCGAAAAGAAGATCAAGGTGAGATTTGGCACCACGACTCATTGCACTTGGAAGATTTTAGATTATGTTCACACAGATGTCTGGGGACCTACCAAGACGACATCTATTGGAGATAATTACTACTAAATATCTTTTTAGATGACCACTCTAGGCAATATTGGGTATAAACTATGAAGCACAAAGGGGAAGTTCTGGACTTGTTTGTGGAGTGGAAGAAGAATATAGAGAAGAGTACACAAAGAAAGATTAAGGTACATCGTTCAGACAACAGAGGACAATATATAAGCGATCCTTCCTATAGCTATGTCGCTATGAGAGCATAAAAAGGCACTTCAAAATAAGAAAAACACCGCAACAGAACCGGGTGGCTGAAAGGATGAACATGACCTTGCTAAAGAAGATCTGGTGCATGTTATCCAACACTGGCATATCAAAATCTTTTCAGGATGAGGCATTGGCGTATGCTTACCATCTCGTTAACAGGTTGCCTTCGTCTGTAATAGGAGTTAAAGCTCCTCTAGAGGTTTGGTCAGGAAAAATGACTTAGGATTATGATTCACTATGGGTATTTGGATGTCCAGCCCATTATCATGTCAAGGAAGACAAGTTGGACCCAAGAAAGAGAAAATGTATGTTTGTGGATTCAAGAAAGGAGTAAAAAGCTACAAAATTTGAGATCCTAAGAATAGAAAATTCATCCTGAGCAAAGACGTCATCTTTGACGAGGCTTCAATGATGCATCCTACAGACTCTCAGCAGGTGGAGAGTCAAACGACTGACAGGATCTTGCAGCAGGTGGAGAGTGATGCTGTCACGCCCTGCTTTCCATAATAACGAAAACGGAGTCGTGACGAGAGTCGATGACATATATACGCAAGAAAAATACCCCACGTATACACACTAAGCCTAAAGTGACCTGAACAAGAACAAGCTATATAATAACTATGATAAATCAATATCACTATAATATCACATATAAGCGCCCACACATGATAACATATGAATAAGGAATAAAATAATGACTGGTAGTGATATAGAATAAAGGAAACTACAGAAACAACAGGAATAAGAAGGAAAGCAAGAATACCAGAATGGATAGAGGGAAACTGTAGCTCCTCACAACATGTACGGTCTCAGCGAACACCTGAACAATAGAATAAAGCATCCTATCTGGATGTACAAATTCAGGGTCATCAGAAAGCGACCCAATGAGTGTGTAAAATAAAGAAGAAAGTGCACGTGAATATATTGTGTGAGCATATGATGAAGATATATACTGGAATAAGAAATGATATGAATAAAGTAAATAAACAGTAATGTAAATAGCTGATCGGGGTAAAACCGTGCACAAAAGTGTATGTTTTGAAGTGAAGATTTAATGTGTGTGTGCTTTGGCTTCCTCAATACTTCCGTTATAGCATAGAGGCTAAAACGAGTCGAATCCATAAGGACGGGAGGCGACAGAAGCTTTACCGGTTGATTCACGTGTTTGTTAAAAAGTTCTTCAAAGTTTTAAAGAATGAAAAGAAAATAAAGTAAAGAATGAAAAGAGAAGTACGGTGAAACACAAAGAAGTGGAAAACATAGAAAAGAATGGTTTTTGTAGTTTTGTTTTTATATCTAAAATAAAGTGAAAAAGAAAGAAAACCCATGGCTACTAACTACTAATGACTCCACCAACATGCTAACCTCTTAGTGATAGTTGCCTCACATGTATCCTTGGCAATCACTAGTCCTTGGTTCAAGAGCTTTACAAAGTATGACCCATATGTAACTCTTCACAACCCAACTCAACAAAACAAGTACAAGCTACACTTAAATCATCAAAACCCAATAAGAGCAAGCATGAAATAAAGTAATGTTAGCTTGTTAGAGAGTTAAGAAGTTAGAGTTAGATCCATCATCATGAGCCATCAATGGCTCTTGCAAGAGCAAGGCCAAAACGAGGCTATTAGATTCATGTGAATTATCATAAAGAAGTTAGACTAGTTGGTGGTTAGTAATTAGTTGCCATGAGAGAAAAGATTAGCTAAACATGCAAAAGAGATTGGAGAGAAGAAAACATAGAGAGGTAAAGAGAGCACCTTTCATAGATTGTCACCTTCTATTACAAGCACTCTTGCATTCCAAGCATGTACCACTCTCTCTCTCTATTACAAGATCTAAAACAAAATGAAAAATACAATGGGGAAGAAGAAGAACTAACCAAACCTAAACTAAACTACAACTTGGAAATGAAAACTACTCCTAACTTTGCATATCTCCTTCTGAAAGCCCCAGGGAGGTATTTATAGGCACCAGGGAAGAGGGGGGCCAGGGGACAGACCCTGGCCCGAAGCGGCGCGCGCGCCGCGCCGTATGGCCGCGGAAACGCGGCTTGGGCCCCGTTTCCGCGGCCCCTTGGTGGCCGCGCGCGCGGCGCTTCGAGCCGCGCGCGGTCCTTTCTGTCCCCTGTCAGGACCTGTGCCCGGTTTCGTCTTTGCAGCCACTGGTTTTGATAAATCAGCTCCTCTAGGTCAATGGCTATTCATGTAGGCTTTTAATCACCATTAAATGGTGATTTAGGGTCTTCTTCTTCATTTGCACCCCATGGACCTAGGATCAAGCAAGCAAGGTATTATTAGCAGAATTTATTATCAAATAAATGTGAAGATGAGGTATAAATATGCAAAATTAGATACTAATCACACCCCCACACTTATCTTTTTGCTCGTCCCGAGCAAAACAAAAATAAGAAAATTATTACACCACTTTCGCAGGTGACGCGATTGCACGAGCATGTGCAACAAGCCGTTAAACCTCTAAGTTTCCCCTAGAGGAGGAGTTTTGTCTCCTGAGGGTTTTCAGCGGATTACACCCACAAAATGCATAAAGAAAGAAATCAAATGTTAGTATTTTAAAAACACATTTGAAATAGAGAAAAGTGTTGAAATATTTTTGTGAAAATATAAGTGATCTAAGGTCATAGGTTAACCAGAAATTGTTCTTTTTAAACTAAGTCAAAATGCAAAAAATCTTGTTATAAATTAAATGTAAGAATTTAAAATTGAATTGACTCTTTGATCTTTCATAAAATTCTTAGAAAATATGCACTTTGTGGACTGTGAAGATTTTTGGGATATCGACTCTAACTTTCATGCCATTTATTTAATATATATATTTTATTTATTTTTTTTTCTTTTTTTTTCCTTCCCTTAGTTTTCTTATGCTTTCTTATTTACCCGGGTAGTGAGCCTTTAGCCGGTGACTCCCAAACCAGATGGTCTTAGGGCACCAGATGAGAAAACATCCCTCGGACTTAAGGACTCGAGTAAATAAGGCCACAAAACTAAAGGGGTTATTTTATTTTTTGTTCACCATTTTAGGTATGAATAATCATGCTTCCTGAGGCATAATTACCCAACTTCGATAAGTAATTTTTATTATCATAATTTTTTTTGTTGTATATATATATTTTTATGGCATTTCAGTCTTTATTTCAATCCCAAAAATTGTGTAAGTGTGGAGTGCATAAATCTAAGGCAAAAAAATTTAAGATTAAATTATCTTTTCAATTTTACTTCTTATCCTAAAATTTAAACAAGATCTATTATTTTGACTCGGTTTAAAATTTCATAATTTTAGGTCTTCCTAATTCCTAAGATAATCTTAATTTTCTTAGAAATGGATCAAAACTATTTCTCTTGTTTCAAAAAGTTTTGTAAAAACAAAAGAAAAGAGTTTTTATATAAAAGATTTTTTTTAAAATAATATAAGGAAAAAGAAGTGTAAAAGAAAGAAAATATAAAACTAACTACGTTAGTAAACCCTCCCCCACACTTATCTCATGCATGGTCCTCAATGCATCGTGAATGTGTAAATACATGAAACAAATGGAGAGGGAAGGAAGATTACCTCAAGGGGGTGGCTCTGGTGGTGGTCGGATTGGGCCAAGCGTTGTGACCCAATCAAAATAGCATGGATCGTGCAGGAACCCACCAATGACCTCTTTAATATGACCCAGCAAAAGAATGATGGACTGAATGGTCTTATTTAAAAAATTATCCCCATCTAATTTTCAAGTTTCAAAAATAATTACTGAGTCATTTTTGTCAACATTCTTGTCCCCAACAATGAAGTGTGATTTTTGAAAATGATGGATTTGGACTCAAAGGGATCAGGAATAAAAACCGATACCGATTCGGGAAATTGACTCATATCAACTCGAGAGTCAATAATGAGAGTCAAAATTGGTTCAAAAATAGGGTCCAAACTAAAGAAGTGATGTTCACACACTTTCCCCATGAATGAAGTGTGATCATGAGAGATTAATGATTCCATTTCACGGTGTACTGGTACAGGATTCAACGTTGACTCCGGAATAGAGAAAAAATCTGGTAAAGATACCGGAGTCATTATTGAATTAAAAAGCGAAATGGAATTACTAACATGAGGTTCAGGATCACAGTCAGGTTTGGTTTCAATTTCAGGAAAGGGATAACTTGCCAGAATGTCCAGGCGATTTTCATAACTTGGAGCGTGGTCAAGTTCAAATGTATGTTCTGAAATTGAAGCTGGATTTCCAAAAATGATATGATTCATGGGTCCAATCAGTAGAGTTAGGGATATAAGAAACGGTCAAAGGTTGACAAGAAAGGCTTTCCTCGCTCTCATTGATCAATTCGCTCAAAAGTGAATCTAACCTACTGATAGGCCGTGTAACAGAATTTGGATTCGGAATCATGTCTTCCATACTCTTTGTAATTGGTTCTTGAAAATATGAGTATGGAAGTTGATTTTGGAAATTATGGTGGATTTGTGAGTCCATCGGATTTTGCGGTGGCTGCTCGGACTCACGCAAGGGTTCCATACTCAAGTCCAGTATTGAAGTTTGTTCATTTTGAATAGGTGAGACTGGAAAAGATGAGTAGGACTCTTGAAAATTGGTTGAGAGGATGAGTCCAACATGTTTTGCATTCTTTCACAAAAGACTTCCAAACGCTTTTCTAGTTTAGATTCTTCTTCAATTGGATGCTCTAGAAAAGGAGTATGTGGAGTTTGATATGGGAAGGTTTGTGAATTGAGCAAATTTTGCATTTGTTGTAGGGACTCTTCCATACTCCTTTCCAATGATGATTTTTCTTCAATTGGTGGTTCAGGAAAATGAGTATATGAATCAAAATTAGGAATGAATATTGTGAAAATTGTGGACAAGATGGTTGAAAATTTGACTCGGGGTAGGTGAATCCCCATGAACTCTGTGAAGAGTTGAAATTATTTTGAAAATTATGGTCATATGGTTGGGGATATGGGTCATATTGATTCGGATAATCCCAACCCGGCATATATGGTTGGTTCATGTTGTACATTGCCGGGTCAGAGTTATTCGAGTGAAATGAGGTCGGGGTGAAATATGGATTCATATTATAATTGAAAGAATTGTTGTTATTAAAATCCATATCACAATTTAAAAAAATAAAAACAAACAAACAAACAAACAACAAAGAAAAAGAAAAGAAAACAAGCCTATGCTAGGGTTGACTTAGACCTAGACGACTCCTAACTGGTTAGACTGTCCACGGGGGTCTATTGTCGGAAGCTGACCACGAGTTAAACGGTCAGGTAGGGGCAAGATCAGTGGGAGGTATCCGTGCCGGAGCAACGGGCCTAATTATGCCAAACCACTGTTCTTCGAGGTTTCGCCTCTCAATCCCCAACCTTAGACACCGATTTGACAAGAGTCAACTTCTAACAACTTCCCCTTAGGTCAATCTCTTAAATGAGTCCGAGATGTCCCTAGGGGCCAACGTCTAGCAAGTTTTATTTAGGCTTGGGTTGTGTGAGTGGGGAGGTGATTTTTGGGCTAAGGGAGGGTAATGACTTCCCCACCTTATCTTGTATTGGGTTTTGCCCTTAAGTTAAATTTGTGTAAGTGTGCAATATAGATAAGATGAACACAAAAAAGCGAGTAAATCACTGAAGTGCTTGTCCTAACTATATGCAATGCAATATGTACACCTCCTATAAGATCACAACAACACAAGAATAAAATACAGTATATTGGAATAAAAATTGACACGTGCCTAGATGTAAATGTCTAAACCGTTTTAAAGCATCCAATTATCGTATTTTAATTCTTAATATTATTTACAGTGTACAGGTAATAAAAAAATTAGTAGCAAAAAATAAGAATATACAAGAATTACCCGACCACACTTGAGCAAGTGTGGACTTCTGCAATGCTAAAACTTTAACCTGCACACCAAAAAACAAAGAAGAAAAGTTAACAAAAATGTGAAATCAAACCGTTCCCATCCCCAGCAACGGCGCCAAAATTTGATCGGGGTAAAACCGTGCACAAAAAGTGTATGTTTTGAAGTGAAGATTTAATGTGTGTGTGCTTTGGCTTCCTCGATACTTCCGTTATAGCATAGAGGCTAAAACGAGTCGAATCCACAAGGACGGGAGGCGATAGAAACTTTACCGGTTGATTCACGTGTTTGTTAAAAAGTTCTTCAAAGTTTTAAAGAATGAAAAGAAATAAAGTAAAGAATGAAAAGAGAAGTACGGTGAAACACAAAGAAGTGGAAAACATAGAAAAGAATGGTTTTTGTAGTTTTGTTTTTATATCTAAAATAAAGTGAAAATGAAAGAAAACCCATGGCTACTAACTACTAATGACTCCACCAACATGCTAACCTCTTAGTGATAGTTGCCTCACATGTATCCTTGGCAATCACTAGTCCTTGGTTCAAGAGCTTTACAAAGTATGACCCATATGTAACTCTTCACAACCTAACTCAACAAAACAAGTACAAGCTACACTTAAATCATCAAAACCCAATAAGAGCAAGCATGAAATAAATAATGTTAGCTTGTTCGAGAGTTAAGAAGTTAGAGTTAGATCCATCATCATGAGCCATCAATGGCTCTTGCAAGAGCAAGGCCAAAACGAGGCTATTAGATTCATGTGGATTATCATAAAGAAGTTAGACTAGTTGGTGGTTAGTAATTAGTTGCCATGAGAGAAAAGATTAGCTAAACATGTAAAAGAGATGGAGAGAAGAAAACATAGAGAGGTAAAGAGAGCTCCTTTCATAGATTGTCACCTTCTATTACAAACACTCTTGCATTCCAAGCATGTACCACTCTCTCTCTATTACAAGATCTAAAACAAAATGGAAAATACAATGGGGAAGAAGAAGAACTAACCTAACCTAAACTAAACTACAACTTGGAAATGAATACTACTCCTAACTTTGCATATCTCCTTCTGAAAGCCCCAGGGGGGTATTTATAGGCACCAGGGAAGAGGGGGGCCAGGGGACAGACCCTGGCCCGAAGCGGTGCGCGCGCCGCGGCCGTATGGCCGCGGAAACGCGGCTTGGGCCGCGTTTTCGCGGCCCCTTGGTGGCCGCGCGCGCGGTGCTTCGAGCCGCGCGCGGTCCTTTCTGTCCCCTGTTAGGACCTGTGCCCGGTTTCGTCTTTGCAGCCCCTGGTTTTGATAAATCAGCTCCTCTAGGTCAATAGCTATTCATGTAGGCTTTTAATCACCATTAAATGGTTATTTAGGGTATTCTTCTTCATTTGCACACCATGGACCTAGGATCAAGCAAACAAGATATTATTAGCAGAATTTATTATCAAATAAATGTGAAGATGAGATATAAATTATGCAAAATTAGATACTAATCAATAGCACACAGTAGAGTATGTGTCAATTCATGTATACAATCAGGTATTAGATGTCTATCATAGTCTATATATCAGGTGGATAGAGTCAGTCAGTACTAAAGTCCAGTGTACAATCAGGTCATGAGTACATTCAGGTGTCTAATACAACATACATGTATAAGGCAAACATGATCAGTCATAATATATTATTATTTATTATGTCAGTGAACACCAATTGCTACCTATAATAGACGCATCACATATTACACCTACTACATGTGTTAATTAGGGTCCTAAATTATTGAAATTGATAGGTTGGAGACATTGTCCATGTTTTAGGTGGGTCCCGTACATACACGGGACCACGGCCTCAGTTCCTAGCAGTAAATCAGGTCGTACCGCTAGGTACTCAGTAACAGTAACAGTAACAGTAATCTCACTGTGAAAATAATGGAATAGTAAACAATACAGATGGGATGCCAGTCATCCCCGGGAACCCTGCAGTAAAACCCTCAGTTGGCCGCGCAACCTGTATCTTAGATCCACCCAAAATACAGATATTATCTCTTCCATCAATTTTTTCAAACCCAATGTAAGTGGTCTTTTTACATTATTATTTAATTCAGTTAAAACAATCAATATCCATGTTACTTAGAATACTGGGACGATATAGTGACAGTAACAGTACAATATATCAGTAAATAGTAATCGTATACACGATGAACAGTAATAAGAATAGTAAACAATATCAGTAACCGTGTATATGATGAATAATAGGACTGTACAAGGTGTTATGGTCTAATAATACTTTTTCAGTGATTTTTAGTAACATAAAATAATACCAATAACAATCCTATACTGTCTAGTCAAAGTACAATCTCATATAGAACTGATCACGATCTCATCTACTCGTACTGTATATACAGTAACTGATCCGTCGACTTATAGTCTCAACGGAGTCATCTTGAACATCAAATAGTAAGTCCGTGTCAGAATATCTGATATTGTAAACCACCAGTCTAGTAAATAATTAATCAATTCTCTCCACTACCAATCTACTCTAATCCTCTAAGTCACCAATAACTGAGATAAAATAATAACTGCTATCAAACTCTGAATATATAATATGGTCACTAATATCAATGTAATCACTCCCACAATAGTTGAATAACTGAAGTAATCAAGAACCAATCATGAAGTACTAATATATCCTCGCGCTCAACTAAAACAAAGGATACTGAGATCACAAATAAATAATGGAACATCTTCAAAATCAGACTTATCCAGCTATAATTAAAATCATAACTAAAGAGTGTAACGTCCTCGATCAATATGAAGTCTCGATCATCTTTACATCTAATATCCAATGTCGATAAGATCATCAGTACTCAATCAATATAATCAGGGTAAATCCGAAAGTTTTTGTTTCAATAATCCAAAACTAAGATCATAATACACATCAATATCAAAGGTAAGATAACGCACACCATCTAATGACAATCTATCAAGATCAATCTTCTCTATAAATTGATTAAGATCCAATGTAAAAAAAAAATATATCACAGGTCAACTCCAACTCTAAGTCCATATCAATCCTTGTATCAGTCAGTCCATCGATAAAGCAATGTCATATCTACTTGTCCTCAATATCCAAAAGAGTTCCGGTCAGAATATCACCAACAATGGTGATAAGCACTATACATAAAATATGTCATCTATTCTCAAATACGAATTAGACTAACTGATCAGTAGATCAAATCAAGTCACAGTATAATGTATATCTCAACTAGTCCTGAATCAATAGTAGCAACCAACCATCGCATGAAATGACATAGATAAACGCTCAAATCAACTGTACAAATAAAGTGAGCACTCACTGACATCACATGAGATGATACAGGCAATCATACTAGTAAAGTATATCAGATGATTACATGAAATAATACGAATAAAATACAAATATCCAGTGACAACGATAAATAAGAAAATAGCACAACAGTAAACACTCACATGAAATAACGCGATTTTGGAATCAAATCGCCGTCTGCTCTTCACTGCACGAACCAGTACGAATCTCTGAATCATCCCATGGGTCGGTCTTCAAATCACCAGGCTATTGGGTTCATAACAACACAAATCTGAATCAGGTCCGGGTCTCATATTACTGGTTCGGATCTCAGGAATGAGTCCGCATCGCTGTAACATGCAACCATACACACATGTGATATACAAACACATACATACACATTATATACATATACCTACATGTATACACATACATACATATATATATATATACACACATATATACATACATACATACATATGTGTGTGTGTGTGTGTGCGCGCGCGCGCACTTACATGCACATACCCATGCACGCACACAACAACACACATGCTTATCCATGCATACACTAACACACCCCTTAATACATACATACGTATATATACATACATACATATAACTATATATATTTTTGTGTGTGTGTGTGTGTGTGTGTTTAAATATTAACACTGCATGCACATTAAACACCCATATATTATATAGCAGAGAAAGAAAATAGCCTGGGAGGGGGATCTGACGGCCAGTTGGGGGAAGAGCTCACGTAAGGCTCGCCGCCGGGGTTGACTGAGAATGCGGAGGCCACAGGAGGAGAGGAGGAGTCTCACCAGAGAGGATCAGAGGAGATCGGGCTATCACAGAGAGGTCCAGAGTTGTGTACTCAGCTCTGGGCTGCCGCGAGGCTGCACGGGGAGGTGGAGTGTGGTCTGATGTGAATGAAGGAGGGCGGGCTGTGCTGGGCATGAAGCTATGCACCATGGTGGGTAGATGCTGCCGGCCTGTGGAGGGTTGCTCCGGGGGTAGAAGATGGGCAGCAGCAAGGGGGCTCGGCCTGGACAGTGGGGAGGTGAAGCCCGAGGGTTTGCAGGCCATGGAGATGGCGGATGTGCTCCGAGCTCAGTTGTAGATTGCTGTGGGAGAAATGGAGGGAGGTGCGACAGAGATTGGCTCAACCAAAGCTATGCACTGGGGCTTGGGGGTGTGTTGCCATGAGTATGGCCGGAGAGGAGGGGAGTTCGGGGCATGCCACGGCTCGCTGGAGAGAGGGAGGAGAAGGCCAGGTGCTGCCACAATGGTGTTTCGGCCAAGGGGGCGTGGGTCTCACGACGATTGCTAAGAAGGAGATGGAGGAGAAGATTAATAAAGGGATTAGGTTGGGATTAGAATTAGAAGGAGATTATATAGTTAGGATTTATGGGGATTGGGTTGTTATGAGGGTTAATAGGTTGACTAATGGGTTATGGGTTTAGGGGTAATCGGTATGGGATTCGGGTTTTGGATCATCAGCTAAAAGACTTAATGGGTATGAGGATTTAGGAATAGGAATGAGAAGTGAAGGAGGAACATAAAATAACAACACCAATAATAATACCAATAATAATAGTATTAATAGAAGTAATAAACCATAACCCTAATAATAATAACAACAACAAAAATATATCAACAATAATATTAACACTAATAATTATAATAAATATTAATAATCATAATGAAATAATAATAATCAATTAATACTAAATATAGTAATTAATAATAATAATATCAATAATAATTAATTAACAATAACAAAACTTAGGATACATAATATAATAATAGACAATAGTAACAGTAATGAGTAATGATAAACATAATGAAATGATAAAAATAATAATAACAACTACCACTAATAACATTAATTAATATAATAATAATTTGAAATCTAATACCACAATTAAATAATTAGTAGTAATATTAATTAGTATTGATCAAAAAAAATAACAATTATTAATAAAAATCTTATGAAATATTAATTTAATCTCCAATACAAATTTAGTAAATAAATATTAATAATAAGAATAACAATTTAGAGACAATAGAGTTAGTAATTATTACTAATAATGACTATGACATGTACATGTTACAAAAATAAATGCTAAAAAAATAAAATACAGTATTTTAAACTAAGAATATTACAAATGCTACTTCACCGTCTCTAGACATATCAATATCATTTGAGGTTATACCCTCAGTGACACAGGGTGGTAATCAGGTAGCCGAATAGGATGCTGATGATGAGGAGGATCAAGAACATGCTATAGATGATGTCTAAGAATCCATTGCAATTGGAAGAATCTGGAGAAATTCACGTAAGCCCAGTTGGCTCACAACTAACATGATTGTGGTGTATGCTCTCCCAATCATTGAGGAGGCAATCCTATCTACATAATCAGTTCAGGGTTCGAGATGTAGAAGGATGCCATGATGAAAGGATAAGTTCTCTACAAGAACGACAGTTGGGAACTGTCAGAGTTGCCCAAGGGAAAAAAGTCGATCAGTTGTAAGTGGGTATTTGTAAAGAAACAGGAATCTCCAGATGGTGATATTGTATGCTACAAAGCCAGATTGGTAGCAAAAGGCTATGCACAGTAAGAAGGCATTGACTACAATGAGGTATCCTCACCCATTGTGAAGCACTCGTCAATTCAGAATTTACTGGCACTCGTGGCACAGTACGAGTTGAAACTTGATCAGCTCGATGTGAAGACCACCTTTCCCCATGACAATCTTGAAGAGGAGATCTACATGTCTCAGCTGACGGGATTCAAAACTGCAGGAAAGGAGAATATGTTATGCAAACTAAAAAAAATCACTTTATGGAATAAAGCAATCACTAAGGCACAACGTTTTGACAGTTTAATAAGATGAAAGAAGTACACACAAAGTCATTACGACCAATGTGTATATTACAATAAGTTACTTAGTGGTGAGTACATCTATCTGCTGTTGTATGTGGACGATATTCTCATCGCTTCCAAGAGCAAATCTATAATTGATAAATTGAAGAAAGATTTGTCTTTCGAATTCGAGATAAAAGATTTGGGTGAAGTAAAGAAGGTACTAGGCATGGAGATTGAGTGAGACCGAAAAGGTGGCTAGGTTAGCTTGATCTAAAAGGGTTATTTGAAGAAGGTACTTCAAAAATTCAATATCAATGGCGATACGAAATATGTAAGTATACCATTGGCCCCTCATTTCAAGTTAAAGGCTATTATGTCTCCTACTTCTTTTGAAGCGTGTGAGTGCATGACTCATGTGCCTTATGCT